>RHPI01002204.1:49105-62452 GCA_009103225.1 Chlorokybus atmophyticus
CACACACACACACACACACACACACACACACACACACACACACACACACGCACGCACGCACGCACGCACGCACACGCACGCACGCACACACGCACACGCCCCCCCCCCCCACAAACGAGAATATCCCTTTCATATACGTGATGACACATACGAGAAACGGATATCATGTATATTGAGGAGGAAGTGGTCAAGCGGCACCATCTCCTGAAGAAGGACACCCGCTAGTTATTTTAACCCAGAACACGCTCCCACACTCACACAGACACAGCACCCAGCAGGGATGATAAAGGGGCAAAGCCTTGAACAGCTTTATATCAAGCACTTTACACACATGTGGCAGACAGTACGCCGCACATAATGCTCATCACCTTTGACAAGTTTATATATTGACTTGCCGCTCGCCCCACCGAAGTTACCAATGTCTTATTAGTAGTATGCTATTTCCCCCTACATTGGACACTTCAAACTCCACCTCACCAACATCAACATGTACAGATGTATACATCAGCGTCTGCATGTACTAATACCGACATATTCAGTACACGACTTTAACCTCAAAATATTCTATGCATATGCAACATTGCAATGCATGCGTTTGTGATGGCACATGTTGCCATCAATAGCTTCATGCTACTTGCAACAATTACATAATGGCTTGCTTATGCGAAAACACTGTCACTGACAGCTCACAGCTGCTTCTAGACCGTTACATATACTCGATAATGTCACAAGGAGATATTGGTCCCAAATGGCCACAAATATTGAGAAACGCCGTGCCAGTGCATATCAATGCTATGAGTAACATTCCGTGCTGAGTATTATGATACCGATTGGATGGGCACACTTGACATAGCTTAACAAGCAGAACCGTCACTTTCTACTTATGCACCACTTAGCAATGTTGTCGTGAGTTACATGCAGCACAAGCTGGTTGCATGAATCATGATCCATGTTGAGGCATACAGATTGTAGTCATGTCGAAAATAGCACCAGCGGGGGAGCCGCGTCCCCGAACGGCAACGGTTTTGACCGACACCAGAAACCGCCCAGTTTCTGCCGTTATAAAGCGCCCATTGTCCAAAGCGTGTCACCACCCGCGAGAGTCGGGCCGCGACACCCCCAATGAACAATCAAATAACCTAAACGCGTGTTCGCCGCCGCCGCGGCCCCGGTCGGTCGCTGAAGGCGACGCGCGCAGCAGTGTGGTGGGAGAATCCGCTGTCGGGCAGCACGCGAGGACCGGCAGGCAAGCCGCGCCTTCTCTCTCCGCTGCACGGTCGGCAGTTGCGTCGACGACGGAAGCCGCGCCCGTACCGTCAAGTGGTGACTCACCTAGCCAACCCCATTCACCTCGCCCGACTCTACACGACCCAGCTGACGTGTAAACGACCCCTATCCCCTACCCTAGACACCAACTCCATTTCCGTCAACCAATTCTCTGTCACCGCAGCGGCGGCTGCCGTCGCTCACCACCCTTCCCAGGCATCCGAGTGCGTCGCTTAATAACCTTTTATGGGATGGGCTGGAATCAGAAGGTGCAGGTATGGCCTCGGACCCGCCATTTGGCAAGGTCGTTACAAGCCATTTAGGCTTACAGATGTCCCGCGGCTGGCAGTGTGCATTATGCTTAGTCAAGGGGCAGCCCTTGCGATTTGCATAATGCGGGAAGATTGGTCCCTCAACGAGGAGCCGCGGGAAGTCGGTTATCACGTCAGTCGGCGCGGAATGAGAAGTCCAACAAACTGTTTCCATAGTAACGTCTGACGGGGAGGGAGTCGGAGATCAGAAGACCCGCAGGCTCGGAACTAGGCAAGGCTTTTTGCGTATTACCCCCCAAAAAAAACCCTGGAGCAGCGTAGCAGTCAGCAATGAGCCAAGGACAACGCTAGCGGACAATTATAGGCGGCGGGAATTAGCTTGGGAGTGAGCTAAGCTGAGCTTGCGGAGCAGCGGGTTGCGGGTGGCATTGGGCAGTCGTAGCAGCGAGGAGGGCAAGGCGGCGAGGTTGCTGAGGCCGAGGCGGAGTTAAGCTGGAGGGTTAGGGGGAGAAGAGGGGCACTGCTGCTTGTGTACCTTATCCAAGGACAGGGGCGTTGCTCCCGAGGCTGTCCCTTACAGCACTGCCTCGGCATTGTGCTTCCGACAATCGTCTGCATTGCCTCCTACATTTAGAGGCGGGAGGCAGCTGCTGCTGTCGGCCCTAGCTGCTGGTGTGGTTGTTGAGGCTGTCTAGCTGGTTGCTGCTGCTCTGGTAGGTGCATTGGCCAAGCGGGCTGCGCTGGCTGGCGCCATTGGCATGGTCCAAGGCTGATCGGCGTCAATGACGGTGCGGAGCAGCAGCGATAGCGGTTACCTGACCCGCCTGCTGCGAGCGCTCGGAATCAGGGCGTCTGGTCGGCGGGCTTCATCATCAGGCCGGGACTCTCCCAGCGCAAGCATCAGCGGCAGCGCCACCCCCAGCTTCGCCTCCGCAGGCCCTGCAGGCGAGTCCAACGACGCTATGGACAGCGCTGTCGCAGCAATGGACGCCGCAGCTGAGGCCGAGGCTCTCGCTGCAATTGAGGCCGCTGGCGGCGAGGTCGGCCCTGCCCTCAAGCGCCATGTCTCGCTGCATTCCCGTGTGCTGACGTACGTCATCTTCCGCAACAACACCGCTGGTCCCGTCAAGCTGCTCTGGCTGAATTACCAGGGAGAGGAGGTACGTGGGGAGGCTTACTGCATTGTCTACGTACCCAATGACAGCTTCAGTTGCAGCATACAGCAATGCGTTGGTCACATTGTCGTTTGTGCGAGAGGCTGTCGCAGTGTGCTGGATGGTCAATGCTGAACATTGACATTGCTCCATCTGCAGATCGCCTACAGGACAGTTGCGCCTGGCGTTGCGCATCGCCAGCAGACGTACATGACTCACCCCTGGGTATTCCGCGATGCTGCAGCCCGCCATTTGGTAGTCGAGAAAAAGGAGGTAAGAATGCCACAGTGTAGGTATCTAGCACTGCGATTGACTGCGCTAGCTTTAGCACTGTAGAGTTGGGTTTGCGCACTGAACATAATTGCAATGTGGGATTGCTGCGCAACTTCGGCAGTTTACTCATTACTGCTTGGGGTTCAGGTGTTTTATGCCGAATATGCTGAGCAGCAAGTTGTCATTGAAGAGCCGGCAATCCTTCCCTGGTCTCCCGCCACACATGCTCGCTTCCCAGAGGAGTTTCAACAAACCACACAGGAGCTCCTGCTGACGCACCATCGTGCTTCATGCCAGGTCAGCATTGCTGCCATACTGTCGCCAGTGGTACACTTGGCCTTGACTGCAGCCCCCCTGTCCTGCGCAATGCAACTGACACATGGTTGGCCTACAGGAAGTTGAGTGGGTTGGCCGCAATTGCGGTGGCAGTGCAGAACTGGCACAGCTGCTCGGATCCCTGCCGTTGGACCTGGTCCTGCTGATTGTAGAAAAGTCAGCACCAGTTGTGATCGACATCATTCCTGTCGAGACTGTTCCCCCGCCAGTTATAGTGTGACTGAATGGTTCGAGGCCGCCAACCTGACACTCCATTTGCTGCACATCCTATTGTATGTGCCAACCGACCATGGCTCGACTCCCATTAATCTGATTCTTGTAGCGCATGTAGTTCTTAGGTCACGTCTGTATTTCTACGTATATACGAGTGGTGCAGGCCAGACTCTGGGGGTTCAGCAGCTGTATCCAGCCTGGAAGACCGCACCGCCAACTGACTACCATCTGCACCACCACCTCCCGGTGGTGCAGGCCATTGCGCGCGCATCGACTGCTGAAGCTGAACCGGCAGCCCCCAAACTGCCAGCTGGCCGCTCCACCTTTGACAGCTTGTAAGATTACTACAGCAGCAGCTGCCATGTTGGTGCACGCACAGGACAACGCTAGGCTACCCCATTCTTGTGAGATGGATTTTGTCGTTGTAAAGTACACATTGATTTGTGCTTGTGCTGGACCCAGCTGGTACGCTCTGCCTGGTGCAATCACTTGTCAATGCAAGCTCACTCAATGCAGTCTGCTGCACAAGTCATGCGCAGTGTTGTGCAGGGCATACAGTGCACCGTTAGCATGGTAAGGATTACCAAGTATGGCACATGCGCACGATGAGTCTTCGATTAAGACCCATGCGCAATCGACATGTGCTGCCATAGTGTGTTCACAATGTGTGACTCAAATGTGTGCACACCACGCAGTATACAGGAATAGCAATGCGTGCTGCTCACATAGTGCCCAATATCATAATCTTCACATGGCTAGTCCGATCTGTAATTGACAGCACTCTTAGCCAAGAAGTGCTTGTCACCAAAGTAACCGTTGCTGGCATGCAAGGTCATCAACATCGTCCTTGCTGCCGCTGCTGAAACCTTACAGCTGCGTGCTCCCCGCATTCTCTTTGCCTTGCTACGGCCTGCCATTGCCCTGCACTGCTTTGTGGCGTGACTTGAGTGGTCTCATTCGTCATTAAGTCCTAGCGTCATGTCTCGTGTCGGCTAAGTTCTGTCTTGGTCCCCACTCAATCTATGCTCGTTGCATGCTAGTTTCCGGACTGCTACTTGCACACACATGACTTGAGAGTTTGCTTTGCGCGACTCTTATGTGAATCATAGTGAACTTAAATGTCTTGTGTTATTCAAAGCAAAAGCATGTGTCGAATCCAAGTTCATGATATGCTTATAGTAAACCGACACACTGGTTTGCTGATTGCATACCGCAAACAATACATGTGGGCCTGTGCACCACCACTCACTTGGCGGCGGCGGCGGCGGCGATAAAGACGCACGGCATGCTCGAGGAGGACTTTCAACACATGCTGCGCCTATGCACGCGTCACATCATGATGGTGCGAGCCCTACCAGGGCGGAGCAGCGACGCTTCGAGGGGTTGTGCGTCTGGCCCGCCAGCGAGTCGCATGTGCGTTGCAGCGCGCGGAGCATTGCGCTTATAAAGCGAGGAGCCACGGCTGTGGCGGCGATGCCAGGGTGGACGCTGGTGGCGTCAGGGAACCCGACAACAGAGGAAGACGCGGCACCAGCGCAGGTTAGGGTGGTGCCCGTTCGTGGGACTTATATGCAAAAGAGAGCAAAGCTCATGCAGTGCTACGCACAATGCACCATGCACAACGCATAACACACCGTGACGTGCACAAGAGTAGAAACAAGCAGCAATGTCAATGTCGATAGCCAACAGCAACAGCAACACGAATGGCATTATCAACGGCAACATGAATAGCCGGTGAGGGCTGGCCCAAACCCCACGCCGCATGCACAGCATGACTGACGACCTCCAGTGTGATGCGCATGTGATAGGCATGGCAGCTACGCTGACTGCTCAATGCTTGCATGTCAATGTTACAGAGGGTTGTGCATGCGCACATCGAGCTATCGGTGTGTGCGCACTTCGAGCTATCGTTGTATTGCTATCAAGAACTCACTTGGTCCAAGTGTACTTGCCGTTGGTCTGTGTTTGTGGCAGTGACTCACTGCCACGAATACAAACCGTAGTAGTGCATTGTATGATGCACTACTACGAGTTCCTATGCAATATGCACAATCAGCAGTTGTATTGCCATCCAAGACTTGCTTGGTCCAAGTGTGCTCACGTTTGACAGTATTCAGGGCATTGAAATACAATGCGTTATAGGATCCTTATGCAATATGCATGATGAGCTACAAATAAAATCAAAGAAATTTCATCAGACAATGGAACAAAAGATACTAGCAACTAAGCTTGCATGCTATGTGAAAAAGTAATGCTTCACACATATTTAGTAATGCTTCACACATTTTAAGTAAATCTCGCGGGATCATGCATAGGCAAGAACGATTATATGAATGACAAACAACAAGCCTAACCATATATCAGACACTGCATAACAAGCAGTAATGCAAATTAAGCAGTAATGCATGAATTGAAGTGAGGTGGGGGTTGGTTGAGGTAGGCCTTTAGTAGCAAATAAGTGATGAGTAGTAGTAAGGAATATTAGTGTGGTGGCCCCGCAGCAGCACGTGCGGCACTCCCAAGGCACCGCCTCACCTGCTAAACAGCGCCACACATAAGACATAGCCAGCAAGGGCAACGGCTTTTATTAGTCTATGGAGACTTGTAGTCATCCATTGGCGTATTCGTGTCCCTGCGTGTTACTTCGCACAACCCCGGGCTCCCATGGATAAACATATGATATGTCCCACACACACAAGCGTAGCATGTCCAGTTAAGCAGTGTAGCGGCTAATATAAGAGCATGCATGAGCAACTGCTGTCACACAAACCTTGGACAGACAGACAGACGCCACCACCGGGCACCACCACCTACTTAAAGGTCTCGGCGGATTATGATGCAATCCTCGTCGTACGGCGTGAGCAGTGTCAAGACTACTTGTTTTGCAGTGCTATCGCGAAGTTATAAGTTATCCCAAAGTTGGTCAGGCATGGACGAAACACTGGACCATTGCATAAGGTAGATTAAAGGGGCGGCGGCAGTAGCAGCGGTGCGAGGATGGAGTGCAGTGGCCCAAGGCCCTCCGACAAGTGAAGCGGACGCGGCAATAGTGTAACGTAGTGACGATAGAGGGGCCACAAAGCATTATAAACCAGCATAACAGCAAGACTTTAAACAACAACAACAATAACAACACAATTAAGCACAGCTGCTCAAGCTAAAAGGGGTGGGTCCTATGTGAAGGCATGGAACGGCATGCAAGCAAGGAAACAAGCAACCAGCAGGGCAGCGCCACTACCTCTCTTGCTCTCCTGGCTGTAGAGTGTTAACGATGCTTCCTCTGAGCCCATGACAAAATTTGCATGCTCTTTGGTGCATCTAGCAAATGCTGGCGAAGCTTGGTGCAGCTGTATATGTAAAAGCAATAGCATTTAGCACGTGATTAACTACATAATGGACGCGTCTACGACTATGCCGTGATGTGAAACCTTGCATACTTGATGCTATGGGTTGGTGTTGCGTCATTATCTCGCATGAAAACACTTCATATTAATTTACATTAGAATGATATTCCAATGATATTTATTACTGTAACGTTATGTCATGTAGTGTACAATGTCATATACTACACAATAAGTGACATAGGCTATTTAACATAACCTATACCAAATGTTCCTCACATATACATATGTGGTATACCTCACAAAACAACTTATGGCATATAAAGTAAGTGTAGGCCGCGGCTCAGTAAGCGCGAAGTTATAAGTTATCCCAAAGTTGGTCAGGCATGGACGCAACACTGGACCATTGCATAAGGTAGATTAAAGGGGCGGCGGCAGTAGCAGCGGTGCGAGGATGGAGTGCGGTGGCCCAAGGCCCTCCGACAAGTGAAGCGGACGCGGCAATAGTGTAACGTAGTGACGATAGAGGGGCCACAAAGCATTATAAACCAGCATAACAGCAAGACTTTAAACAACAACAACAATAACAACACAATTAAGCACAGCTGCTCAAGCTAAAAGGGGTGGGTCCTATGTGAAGGCATGGAACGGCATGCAAGCAAGGAAACAAGCAACCAGCAGGGCAGCGCCACTACCTCTCTTGCTCTCCTGGCTGTAGAGTGTTAACGATGCTTCCTCTGAGCCCATGACAAAATTTGCATGCTCTTTGGTGCATCTAGCAAATGCTGGCGAAGCTTGGTGCAGCTGTATATGTAAAAGCAATAGCATTTAGCACGTGATTAACTACATAATGGACGCGTCTACGACTATGCCGTGATGTGAAACCTTGCATACTTGATGCTATGGGTTGGTGTTGCGTCATTATCTCGCATGAAAACACTTCATATTAATTTACATTAGAATGATATTCCAATGATATTTATTACTGTAACGTTATGTCATGTAGTGTACAATGTCATATACTACACAATAAGTGACATAGGCTATTTAACATAACCTATACCAAATGTTCCTCACATATACATATGTGGTATACCTCACAAAACAACTTATGGCATATAAAGTAAGTGTAGGCCGCGGCTCAGTAAGCGCGAAGTTATAAGTTATCCCAAAGTTGGTCAGGCATGGACGCAACACTGGACCATTGCATAAGGTAGATTAAAGGGGCGGCGGCAGTAGCAGCGGTGCGAGGATGGAGTGCGGTGGCCCAAGGCCCTCCGACAAGTGAAGCGGACGCGGCAATAGTGTAACGTAGTGACGATAGAGGGGCCACAAAGCATTATAAACCAGCATAACAGCAAGACTTTAAACAACAACAACAATAACAACACAATTAAGCACAGCTGCTCAAGCTAAAAGGGGTGGGTCCTATGTGAAGGCATGGAACGGCATGCAAGCAAGGAAACAAGCAACCAGCAGGGCAGCGCCACTACCTCTCTTGCTCTCCTGGCTGTAGAGTGTTAACGATGCTTCCTCTGAGCCCATGACAAAATTTGCATGCTCTTTGGTGCATCTAGCAAATGCTGGCGAAGCTTGGTGCAGCTGTATATGTAAAAGCAATAGCATTTAGCACGTGATTAACTACATAATGGACGCGTCTACGACTATGCCGTGATGTGAAACCTTGCATACTTGATGCTATGGGTTGGTGTTGCGTCATTATCTCGCATGAAAACACTTCATATTAATTTACATTAGAATGATATTCCAATGATATTTATTACTGTAACGTTATGTCATGTAGTGTACAATGTCATATACTACACAATAAGTGACATAGGCTATTTAACATAACCTATACCAAATGTTCCTCACATATACATATGTGGTATACCTCACAAAACAACTTATGGCATATAAAGTAAGTGTAGGCCGCGGCTCAGTAAGCGCGAAGTTATAAGTTATCCCAAAGTTGGTCAGGCATGGACGCAACACTGGACCATTGCATAAGGTAGATTAAAGGGGCGGCGGCAGTAGCAGCGGTGCGAGGATGGAGTGCGGTGGCCCAAGGCCCTCCGACAAGTGAAGCGGACGCGGCAATAGTGTAACGTAGTGACGATAGAGGGGCCACAAAGCATTATAAACCAGCATAACAGCAAGACTTTAAACAACAACAACAATAACAACACAATTAAGCACAGCTGCTCAAGCTAAAAGGGGTGGGTCCTATGTGAAGGCATGGAACGGCATGCAAGCAAGGAAACAAGCAACCAGCAGGGCAGCGCCACTACCTCTCTTGCTCTCCTGGCTGTAGAGTGTTAACGATGCTTCCTCTGAGCCCATGACAAAATTTGCATGCTCTTTGGTGCATCTAGCAAATGCTGGCGAAGCTTGGTGCAGCTGTATATGTAAAAGCAATAGCATTTAGCACGTGATTAACTACATAATGGACGCGTCTACGACTATGCCGTGATGTGAAACCTTGCATACTTGATGCTATGGGTTGGTGTTGCGTCATTATCTCGCATGAAAACACTTCATATTAATTTACATTAGAATGATATTCTAATGATATTTATTACTGTAACGTTATGTCATGTAGTGTACAATGTCATATACTACACAATAAGTGACATAGGCTATTTAACATAACCTATACCAAATGTTCCTCACATATACATATGTGGTATACCTCACAAAACAACTTATGGCATATAAAGTAAGTGTAGGCCGCGGCTCAGTAAGCGGCGGCCTCAACGCGATGTATTGTGCAGGCACTATATTGGTCGAACATGGTGGGAACCGGGGGGTTTCCCGAATGGCAACGGACCGACCCCCTTGGTGCAACCTGGCGAAAAGCGACGGCAAAACATGCATTGGGAAAACTTCGAGTAGGCACCGTTAACACTATGGCTGTACATACAATGTGGCGTGCAATGGTGCATGCATTGAACACGCAAGAAGTGTGCTTAGCACACAATATGCAAGTAACTACTATCATTAGTATGTTCACCACCGGGCTCAGCTATTTAAAGTACCACTAACACCACCACCCCATTAGACATGCAAAGCATGCAATGCATGCAATCCTCCTTACCTGCCCATATGGCTGTATGTGCTGTGGTTATGGTATGAGTGGCATTGTCCCACTCAGAACTACCTATTCCACAACTACATGTGTGACCAACTCCGACTTGATGAGAGCGTCCCCCCAACAGGAAATTCCCCCGTCGTAAGTTTACCTGCTTCTAACGGCATCTTACTCGATAGTATCCGACAACCCAACAGCATGCGAGTGCCGCCTACAACCGATTGCAAGGCAACCAGCAACCAGTATCAACGCTCTTCTACACCGACATTCAGCAATTTGCAGTAGGCTGCAGGTGGCAAAGGCAAGGATGGAGGATGACAGTGCAAGCGGTTTTCGTAACGAACATATGAACAACTGCTCGTAAGAACCGTGATAATGTTACGCATGCTGGTCAAGCTGCCCCACCAACCATGGTTATCAACTGTACCATATAAGCAGTTCAAGCGGCGTCTCGCGGGGCAGGCGGCGACGCATAAACCAGAGCGCAGAATGAGTCCATTGATGGCAGTGATGCAATGGCTTTGAGGTACTCGTTGCCAGGAGAGGGTGCAAGCATCATAGGCCCAACTCCAGCAACGAGCGGGACTACTTTGGCGAGTGGCAGCGGCTTGGTGACAACGGTGTCACTGGGAGGAAGAACATCCTTACCCAGCTCGCTGGAACCCCATGACTGCCTTAGCGTCCTCAGCATGAGCTCGAAGGCTGCGTCAAGTGCTTCGGACAACACCGCATGGCACTCATCACTGCACAAATATGACATACACATGGATGGTCAGTTTGACACACAATGGCTTATGCACACAAGCATGCACTCGTACCCCCTTACCTTCGCAGTATGACCCTTGTCTCTTTCAGCACGTTCGCCAACACTCGCGCATCTTCAGCATCATCTTGCAGAGCTGTTGATCCCTCCTCTGCTTCCATTGGTTCCTTGCCGGTGGGCGCAGTCGCAGGTAGCGGTTCATCCGCGAGGGGAATGAGGTACTGCGCCCAGCCTATGCGATGCGCTTTCCCTTCGAAACTCGCGCGTATGTGTGTCAAAGCATCTCGTAAGTCCTCGTGCGTCATCGATGTCTTCAAGGATAAACTGCACATGCATGGCACAGCAACACTGCTGTCATGACACCTGGAAGAGTAAGACACTCACCAGAACAAGCATGTCACTTACCTGCCCACAACATCCTGCACAGCATCTTGGATATGCGCAACTAAGAGCCCGAGTCCGGACTTTGGTAGATAATCAGCATATGCTAAAAATGTATGCTGGCAAGCAAGCGACATTGCTCTATGTCCATCCTGTTGAAGGAAGCGCATGCATTAGTGACTTGTTTCAATGGCCCTGTTGATGGGCACGGTAAGGTTGGCCGACGGGTCCACATGTCACGTCTGATGCACAATGGCTGCTGGCGTGTTGACACAACAGTGATACTGGCAGGACATCGCAAAAGTTCAAGTTCAAGTTCAATCGCTGCAGCTTAAGCTGCTGCTGGACATGACAATGGCTGCGCTCTCACCAATCCTTTGCTGTCAAGAGCCGCATCCATGTAGACGTATCGCCCCAGAATGTTCAACTGTACCCTTATGAAGAGTTCGAGCAAAGATGCGGCGGTCATACCCGTCAGCGTCCTTGTGAAACCTGTGAAAAGCCAGTCTCACGACCAACAGTCTGACACGCACAGCACACACGCTCACATGCACGCACACGCACAAGGCAGAGTGCGTAACCAGGTACATGCAGCCACATACTCAAAATCTTGAGCTGTTCCCAAGCCTTTAGCTTCTCCGCAGCGGGAAGTGCTTCCGAGCTGTCGCGAGGCGCCTGAAGCTTTGCAATCAACGCATGTAAGTCCACGCACGCGAGTAGCTCCTCCTTTAGCTTTGGTAGCACTGATGGCACCGTCTGCGTATCCGCTATCCTTTGAATGCTCTCAAAGTGCCCCTGCATGCTGGCGATAGCACAACAACCATCACGTATGACGTCCACATGACACTCTGCTGTGAGCATTGAGCTGCAAATCTGCGTTATACACTCACTGCTGGGACAACTACTTTGACGTACCGTGCGTGCGCGGCCTCCTCGGCAACATTCTGTGCAGCGACCCAAGCATCACGTTCGCGTTGCGCTGAAGCAAGGTAGTACCGGCGTGCCACGTAATATGTTGCTGCCACTGCTGCTGTGGTCAGCACTACTGCTCGCTTATGGCGCCGCGTCCAACCGCTGTGCATACGCGTAACATACATACAATGAGTTGACATCAACATGATTAGGACACACTAGCATGCACTCTCCTGCGTTTGGACTTGTGCACGACAAGAAAATATTGTCAGGTGCCAGCTGTGAAAATGGCATCCCAGACAACAACGAGAGGTATCATGCACTCGCGTGGAGCAACATACACTTTTGCTGCAGAATGCATATGCAACTACACATGACCAAAGCCTACCATGCATGCTAAGCGCTAAACTAGCATGACAACAAAGCAAGTAGGACGCAGTCCAGCACGTTCAGCGTGAGAGTCCTGCAACCGAGAGCAATTTTTGTTGTGTAATGCTGACTACCACGGCTCTACGCCTTTGTTAACACTTCGCAAGCAGCCAGCGGGCAACCAACTTACGTGAAGTGGTAGAATTGGGATTGAATCGACGCGAGCATGTCGAAACCCCTAAACCCTAGCCACGCGCTCTTTTACTCCAATGCCGCAGCGCAGCATGCGAAGTAGCTCAGCTGCGCAACTAACCTCTCGCCAAGCTCCTTCCAACTGCTGCTCAGCTCCAATTTATGCTGCTGCGCCCATCTCTTAACCTGTACAGCTACTTGGATGCAACAAGCATGGCCATAGCACTGCGCTTCAACTCTAGTCAGGCCACACCAGGCCAGGCCAGGCCAGGCGAGAGGCAAATGGAGGGATAAGCTGGCCGCCCAGACTGCGTCTGTCCTGCCCACGCTTGTGAAGGGAAGGAAACCCTCTCCAGCTTCTCCCCCTTGAGCTGTCCACCTGCACCGTCCAGCCTGTAGCGCGCAACAACAATGGCGGCGGCGGCAGCAGCGGTGGTGACGACGGCGGTGGTGACGACTTCACGGATGTCGCTGTGCTTATCGCCGTTTTGCCGCCGGATTTTTACAACCGTCGACCACCGACCACCGAACTTTGACACAGGAGCAACGTCGACGGACGTGACGACCAGATGAGGGACACTTTTCAGGTCCGGTCGTAGATTACTATTGATAATGCTGTCACAGCGAAGGCAACAGTTGTTGCTGCTGAAAGGTCATATAGCCTGTAGGCTACATGTGACCAATGTGTTTCAACAATATCATGATGTTCGAGTTCGAGCTCAGCACAGATGACAACACAGCACACCAGCATTATTGGACGCCGTAGCCTCAGGGAGGCTCCGCA
>RHPI01002204.1:62458-89734 GCA_009103225.1 Chlorokybus atmophyticus
CCCCCCCTCTCTCTCTCTCTCTCTCAGTGTCCCATTGTCAACTTCCAACAACACACACTTGGTTAAGATATGTTGAAAGATATAAACTTGATTGTAGAGATATTAGCAACAGCTGCTGATGACGCATTTGAATCTGAGACCACGTAATGCTCATAAGAAACACGATAGGAAGAATTCAAAAATGCGACCGCTTCGCTCGTCTCAAATTGCCATTCGTGCAAAATACATGCAATGTTGTCACTGTGACTCACACGACATACATATCATATGCATCTACCAACCACACCACACGTCAACCAAGCAACCATTGATAACCACCGCGTTATATATACACGTTAGCTGCCTACACTACAGCCCTTACCTTGTTAGCTAAGCATGCATGCATGGTCCATGGTTACCTGCCACACCGCCATTAGTTTGTGTGTATTATGGTGATTTACTGAGCATATACATTCCGTGTATGTACGCGCATCGTAAAACTTTTACGATGCGGGTACATTTACAACTTATCGTATTCACTTGAACAGAAGCCCCCCCTCCGCCCCCCTCCCCCCCTGTATACAAGCCCGTATACAAGCCGCCTGGGCAAAAAGGGGTGGTGGGCCTATGTAAAAGACGCCTTTTTACGGGCAAAAATAGGCTCAATTAAAGCCCCCCCTCCCCCCCCCCCCCCNTACCGAGAAACAAGGGTGCGGGGCTTATGTTCAAAGTGGGGGCTTGTGTTGGAGTACAGTAACGTATGTATAGTGTACATAAGTTGTTAGCACATGCGTGACTTGAAGCATACATTGTGCTAATGGCGAAAATTACTGTTGATAAAATGGCTTTGGAGGGACAATCCTGCAATTTTAATGTTTGGAAGAAGCGTGTATTGACCATGCATCATCTGCGGCTCATCATGCAGGAGCGGCCGACCATGTTATGCATGACACGAAGGAATGACAAACCATGCATTATAAGAAGGAACATTGTCCTGCTATCAAGGTAGTATACGCTCAGAACCACTTCAAGAACGACCCACTGCCAACATTTTATCTCAGATAGTGCCCTCGACAGAAAATGCTCTCCATAAACCAAATGCCTTGTTCAACAAACCAGCAATGCCGGGCAACCTATCTGCATTACACAGCCAAAGCCGGTTGCGCGGATGTTTCCTGTTTACATTTTGAGTGCTGCGAGGAAGGCAACACGTGCTGGCATCAACAATCTATCTCAAGTTCGTTGGCAATGTACACTATGCATTACAAGTTTGCGCAGCTGTTTGAACTTCGGACACAAGGCTATCAACAGCGGGCAAGGGTGTGGTGAGGTCAGAGATGGGTCTGAAGGCGGGCAGGTCCTTGGGCATGCGAGGTGGGTGTTGAAAGTCAGGCCCAAAGTTGAATCGCACGGCGGCGGGCTTCTCCTGGTCCGGCATCGTGTACATAGATGCGGCGGGGAAGTACTCGCCCTCCTCGATGTCCGCGTACGCCACGCTTTGGTAAACCCCATTCTTGAAGAATGCCACTATGCTGCTCTTTAACTTGTCAGGCGGTGACGTTTTCTGCATCCACGCATACAGATCATTCAACTATGGGTGCTTCAATATCACACACGCCATAACAACAATCAGACTTTGTATACTCAACACAATGCCACAAGACGGTAGCATTGTACCCTGTGCACAACAGTACATGTCCCAGCAACTACCAAACAAGACTTTAATCAAGACAGCAATACATGAAAGTGGGAAACTGTCAGGCTATTCGTCCCTTGTTGCATGCATTTCCTGTGTCACAGTCATGCAGAGACGTTCTGCATGTTTTGGAAAACAGGCTGCACGACAACCGTTATGTCACAGGCAGAGACTAAGCAGTAGTACTTTCTCACCTGTTCGTCTTCTGGGCGGATGACATAGAACTTCTCGCCTTTGACGGTGGTGGTAGGAAGGCGTTTGGGTGGCGGCTGAGCTCCGTAGGGGATGTGAATATAGCAGCCCACAACATCACCCTCGCCGTATGACTCCCCATACGGTTCGCGCAGCGCCGCGCTCACCTTGCTGCCCTCCAGGTCCCGGTACGCGTAGCTCCCGCTGTCAAACCCCACTGGCGTCTGCAGTCAATGAGCATATGTAGGTTTTTAAATATCAACCTCACAAAGATGCCAAGATAGCACTGTGCATGTACGGAGCCAATGGATGTTGCACCTCAGCAGTCTTGCGCATGTGGTGTTTGGCGTATGATACACCACAACACAGCATGGTTGTTGCACAATAGACCCCAGCATAAACACGCAAACAGGGCAGTATGCTTGTGTCAGTAACCATTACTAAAGTTGGTCGCAAAATCAATGTCTAGTTGAGGCAGTCTAGCGTGACTTGTCTATGGTACTCATACTATACCTGAAGGTCGGCACGAGGGGTGCTCCAGCCGAGGCGGACATGGCCGGTATCGCCCAAGTGCAGGACCTGGATTTCAAAGTACCACGAGCCCTCATGCACGCCGCGTGTGGCCCTCGCCGCGCGGTACCCCTTTGTTGATGTTGCAGTCAGACGGTCCTCCGACAGCTCTATCTGCGCGGCTTTGTCTGTGGATGATATCCGCACCACGCTGCGGCCCTGCGCACCAAGTGAAGGTGCGCATGTATTATTTTTTGACAAACAACGCATGTACCCTTTGGTAGACTTGTTTTTTACCTGCCACTAGGAACTACAGTAGATAGATTAGTAAAATGAAAGAAATGCAACACAACTCTGCATACTCAGCTGCATGACTCAATCAGGACACACTACTTGCTCCTGAGTCATGCCATGGTTAAAACCGCATGCAATGCCTAACTGTAACAAAAAGACAATCTGGGTATAATCGAGGAATAGCAATGTCCAACATAGCATAGCATGCGGTGACGTTAACATATAATGCTATAGTAGATGTGCCACTGCATACACCAGCTTGTGCACAGCACAGCTGTAGCTTTGCTTTTTCGGTTTGCGCAAAGCATGCTTTAGAGGTAGCAAAGCTGTGAAGAATGGGTGGTAACAAAAGTCTAACCTCAGGCGTGTCGTCATCGGATTTGGGTACAGGCACCAGCCGGACATTGTCGCCGTTGAGGCCGTTGGCAGCCGCTGCGGCGGCGGCGGCAGCTGCGGCGGCGGCAGCGTCGTCCCTGCCCTTACTCCTGGCCTTGCCCTTGCCCTTGCCCCGCTTCACGCTGAAATTGGGCCCAGACCGCTTTTTCCTCTTCGCCGGAGGCTTCCCGCCGCCCGCAGCAGCACCGCCTTTGCGCTTTGCGTTAGCCGCCCCCGCCGCCCCCGCCTGCTGGTCGTCATTCTCCTCCTCCTTCTCGTCCCCCGCTGCCTCCTCCGCCTCTCTCTCCTCCTGCACCTTCTCCGCCTTCACCTGCGCCTGGGCCTCCGCCTGCGCAGGCTGCTCTCCACCCTCCTGCGGCGGAGGCGGCGGATGAGGATGCGCAGCGACAGCTTCCTCTGCCGCCTGCTTCGCCTTGCTGCCGTCCGGCCGGACTTGGCCTACCTCCTTCCGCTCCGCAGCCTCCTGCTGAGGGTTGACCTGCGCCGCTTGCACCTCCGCCTCCGCCTTCGCCTGGTCCTCTCCCGCCATCACCGCCCGTAGTCGAACGGCAATACTGTGCTGCGGAGTTCGAATTCGAAAGCGTCCTCTCGCGCATGCGTTGCACCTTGCAGCTGCGGGCTTTCTCACTCTCTTATGACGGGCATGCGAGCGTTTGATGGTCAGCTTCTGCGGTGCCTAACCACACAACAACAACCCGTACAGCACTTACATGCAAGGGGCGTCGGCCACTGCCCTACGCTCGCATCGTTTCTTAAACGCCACGTCTCCCTCCGTAATCAGGGGCACGCGTGCAGGAGGCCCCAACTGGGCATCGCATGCACTGCTGCACCTCCTCGCTGAAGCAATGCCCATGTTTCCGCTCACTGCAGCACACACGCCCCTCTGCTGGCATAACAGCATGCCAAAGTCGCTGAACCTCCGCCATGGCAACGCCCAACAATAAACCGCCTCAAGCTTGCTTACGCACATCTTAAGGAGTTTATGAAAGTCCTCGACCAAAATGCGAGTCTACGCCGTCAGTGGGATGAAGGTGTCAATCAGTGGGTGTCCCTTGTACTTCCTTCGCTTGCTCCGCCTAGCAACGCTCGCACATTTGCCGCAGCCCATGACCGTCACGCTAGGAAGTGGACGCCAGTCACGACGGCTGCTTGGCACTTGCTGCCATGTTGCAGAACGGCAATATAGCAGCACAGCCAATGCACGCAGACACGATTGATGACAGGGTGTAAACAAGTTGCACGGCTGATATGCGGCTGAGATGTGCTGATGTTATCGCTTCCCCTTCTGCCCTTCTGCGCTTCTGCTGCATGCTGCCTCTGAGCCCGCGTATGCATGGACATGCAATGCGCGTGGCATATGGCGTGGTTGCGACTCGATGATTATGCACAGCCTTTGCATATGCACGTGCATGGAGTGTGTTGCTGTACAGAACATACCTTGCATTCTATGTGCAGCACTCGCCCGCAAAGAATTCGTGCACTTGGACACAGTGACAACCACAAGGCAAAGCCTGTGGGAGGTCAGATGGATGACCCTGATGTCTGCGCATTGCTGCAGTGCATGATAGTGCTTTCATCAACATGCCATGTCTCGGCCAAGCAAGGTGTATGGTGCAACACGAACGGCAGACAGCACTGCATGCGCAAGATGGTGCTCCAGCTGAAAGCGGCAGCGGTGACCAAGTTCAACCCATTTTGTTTTGTATGAGCCGGTGAATGTGACACAAATACTCCACGTAAGACATGCCCGACTGTGTGCGATCCTCTATCAACTGGGCAAAGAACAGAGCTTCGGATGGATCCGCTCGCTTGGCAAGACGCAGCCGGAGGTACGATGCACGCTGCCTTCGCACCTCATTCAACACATCATGAACCTGCCATTCACAGAGAGTAATCAGCACGACTAATCAATGCCTTGATACATGAAGGATGGTATACACATCAGCGCGTGACAAGCAATGCAAGAAGATTGAACCAGAAGCAGGCTTGCTCACCTGTCTTGAGAGATCGTTGTTGAACATTTGCAGTACAAACATGTTGGGTTTGATATGATCTACGGTAGGCGCGCCAAAAACCTGCTGCAGCGCTTCTGGATTAGCCGCGCGGCCAACCCATAGCAGTGCCTCATCGCTGTTCTCCAGCAGAAACAGTCCATCATGATCGAGCTTCTCGCTGGACAGTGACAGCACGGGCGGGAGCACTCCCCGCGCAGTTTCCTCTTTGGACGGCATTTGATGCAATGCTAGCAACCTCGGGTACACCATTGGCACGCACATTGCTGCAGGAAGATGCCATATCCGCGACAGCCAATAAAGCCGCTCATCTACTCGCACCTGACATAAGCAAACAGTAGAGGTATAGCATATACCAGTCATCACAAAGGGGGGGGGGGTGTAGGAAAACGTTTGTATTGCATAATGGCTGCAGCTTGCATACACACAACTCGAGTATACATTACCACCCAACAGGCAACAACCACATCGCTGTACACTACTGCTTCTTGGCTTTCATGAGGCTCTAAATCGCTTGAGAGCTGCTGTAACCTCAGGCCAACAACATACCTCATTGCGCAGGCCTGTACTCTTGAAAAGTGCCAGACTGTACAATGGCAAAAGCTTCAGCGCCTCTGGCAAGATCAGTTGGCCTGTGCTTGAAGCAGTTGCACAGTACTTCCGGTATGCGTGTAGAATGGCGACTGTCTGTGCTGTCATGTTCTCGCGTACTGTTTGCAGCGGTGAGGACGGTACCTGCAGAGTCAACAGCAAGCAATGGTTGGCATTTGCAAAAGTACAGCTGGACACAAACCGCTGGGGCAGGTGTACCTGCTGCACAGCATGCCTGCACATATGAGTGAACTGTGCATCCAGGTCTGCACCCCGGAAGCAATTGGCCAGCACAGAAGTTGCAGGCAGCGACAACGTGTGTATTCGAATCCTCCTCTCTCCCTCGATTGTAGTATACAGCAGCGCACATTGGAGGCACACCTGCAACATAACTTGCCAACTCAGAACACGGAATGGCATTCATTGCAAAAGAATTGCAGGCAGAGCAACAATGACGCAAAAAGAGCATACCAGCCACGACACCGCCAACACTGACCACTTGGTTGTGCCATCCAACCATTAAGCTCACCTCTTGGTGTTCAGAGAGCTTGTCATCATGCTTGAAGGTGACTGTGAAGGTCTTGTCGCAATCCACAGCTGGAAGGTCCACATCAATGGCATTCCGCTTGCAGTAGTTGCCCATGTACTCGACTACACTGAGTCCCGAACTGCATCGCACGCGCATGATAGCTTCAAAGCCTTGCGGGCGCACCACGTTCCACCTCACATCGTTGAACAGCTTTGCAGAGTCTTGCGCCGGATTGAATGGATAGTAGTAGTATACCTATGCATGCAACAAGGGCAAGTCAAAAACTGTGTGACAACCAAGCTATGCAAAGCACGATTGCACGACATTGCATGCAATACCTGGCCACCCGTAACGCGCGGGACAACGCTGAGGGACGCAATATCCACATTTGTGCCACAAGTCAAGAATAGGTCAATTGAAAGCTGGCACTCCGCACAATCCTGGGCCAGCTTTCCGAGCTGATTATCTACAGGAGCAAACAACTTGGTCTCGCGATCACCAGACATTGCTTTGTCTGCATCGCGCATGGGGCATGCACCAGGCCCAACGGAGGGACGCACTGTGTGCACATTGGGTGTAAGTTGAAACACGAGATGCATGAACCTTGCATCCCAACCAGCCAAGAGAAGGGAAAATACCTGATTGAAAAACCATCACTCTGCCTCCTTGGTCTTTGAGAACGCACAATGCCCCCTGGATGGCTGCGCCCATAGCTGACTCACCAATGCGCGTGCTGGCAAACATGGCTGGTATGCCCTCACAAAGCCGCTGTATCAGCTCTTTACACTGCAACCCCGTCAAGTATTAGCACCTACACAGCGGCTGCATACAGTCAAATAGTAGTGCAGAACAATGCCTGTTACCTCTCCGAGCGGCACAACCAAGAACTTGGGTATTGGGCAGTACATGTCGTTGATGTCAGGAACAACTAGCATTTGGGCCTGTCAAGCACATTCACTGAGCTCCATTCTTGCAACAGGACGTAACAGCTGGACCCATGCAAGCTGCAAGTACATACCACGTTTGATGCATTTGTCGTACCTGTGACAGTGTGGGCTTGAGGTTGTAAAAATGGACTGATGTATCATATGTGGCCACTCCAACAAGGGAACGCTCTCCGGCCTGTGCAATGTAGGAGTATGATTTGCACAACAGTTGGCAAGTTGCATGACCAAAATGCAACAGCAGCTGCTGACACCTACTGGCAAATCATCAAGTGCTTGGCTGATTGCACTGCACGCTGCAGCGGTGGCGCCAGACGCTACTGCAGCTGCAGAAACATCTATCAAGAAGAAGTACGTGACAGTCATAGGCGGCCGACCTGGCACCTGTGTGTTGGAGTTGCTGTGAGCATCAAACCATGCGCACATGACACATACAAATACATGGATGCGCGCACAAGCAGATCACTACCATGAATTCCTTGGATGCCACAAACTCGACACTCCCACGCATCAGCTCAGGACGCTCTTCCGCATCTCTTCGCCGGCCATCTGCTCCAAGGTTACAGAAGTAGTCGCGAGGTGTTTCAGTCGTTGAGCCTAAGCACGCAACATACAGTAAGCCTGCGCGTCTGTGGGACAAGTAAACGCCAATAACCTCTGCTACACAGCTCACCACACAAGTTGCAGACAAATGATCTGCCCTGGTCAGTCCACCGGAAGAACGGGTTGATATATGCTTTACAACGGCTGCAACGGACAGGTCCACTCTCTCCAAAATCAACAACCTGAAAAGTAGCATGTCATGCACAAGTAACCAAACTGCCGCGGCGAGCCTGCTGCAATAGCAGCCTGCCCACCAGACATTCTGTACACAGAAGCAATAACTCCTGCATATTCCCAACAGCATGACATAATGCACTGTTCACTACAAGCACATACCGGTATGGGTTCGTCGTTTGGGTCTGCAGCTAGAGGCTGCAGCACAACTGCCAAAGGCATGCACGACGTGGATAGCAACTCCGCAGTGTAGGGAATCTGCCACCAAGAAGACTGGTCAAAACCCCCAAAACATGGCGTTGTTAGCGTCCACTTGTCTCTAGTGAGAACAGCAGATGCTCACAGTGTTCAGCGTGGATCGCATCACGTGCGGGCTGCAATTGCCAGTGTCCCTCACAATAAATGTGGTGCTGCAGGGCTGCGCAGCACAGTGTAAGTGCCTGATGGAGTTCGCATGATGTTGTGTAATCAACAGCCATGTTGGTAGCAAAGCACTGGGCGGCTGTAAAGCAACTTACTGGGGGTGGGTTATGGGCACCGTTGACGCGTGTCTCAAACACCATAGCAGTATCAGGATCGTGCTGTGCGGGACGGGGTATCTGACTGGGGTCAATGCGCGCTCCTGTAGGTGAGGTCTGACCAGGCATGGACATGGCATTGTGTTGCATGCCGTCCATGCTTGGGTACTTGCTGCCCCCAAAAGCGCCTTTGATTGCACCAGTTATGCCTCCAACAACACCCCCTCCGATTGGTGGCGGCGGTCCAGGTGCCCCAGGCCCCATAGCTCCTCCAATGGGTGGCTGAGGGACCCCCTGCACAGCGCCCTTTTGTTGTCAACAACATGCTGTCACATATTTGGTTGTGAAGTAGGACGAAGGCACAGCTGCGCAACAGCAAGAATGGCATAACTTAAACTAGCTACTTGATAAGAACAGATCGTATCAATGAGAACAAACGTCCTCGTTGATAGCATGCACCACAAACCTCCTGACAGCACTGCAGTTTCAATGTTGATCTAAAGCCCCGTATATCCATTGAACTACAACAACTGACGAACTGAGCCTTGCTGCTGATTCACAAACAACATATTTACAAGGAAGAAGCTCAACTCTGCTTCACTGTCTGCACGTACAACCACTACATTGCGTCATCACTACTGATTGCAACAGTAGTGGTTGCTGCATGTGCCTTACTTTATGGTTGATGTCCTACGATCAACCTCATACTGTTACTGATATTGTGCCAATGCTTCTCTACACAGCCACAAACCATAACTCACCAGGGGTGGGGCGCCAGCACCCATCGGTCCATAGCTGTTGGCGGTTGGGTACACGCGACGCATTGGACCGGCTGCAGTAGCTTTCAATGTTTCACCGTAAGGTGTTTGAGGAGTGCTTGGCTGCGATGTTTGTGCAGGTGCCTGTACTGGATACTGTTGCTGTTGCATGTGCACGGGTGCAGTTGCAGGTGCGTTTAAGTTCATGCCATGCATCGCGTGCATTGGCGGCTGCGGCCTCTGCTGATGCTGTGCAGCTGCGGTTGGTTGCATGCCGGGCGGCATTGGCATTGGCATGGGAGGCCTCACACTGGACACAGCCGGGCCGGGCATGCTTGAACCTGGTTGTTCTGCTCGAGGAGGACCTTGCATTGCCCCAGGAGGTCGCTGCTGTTGCATGGGCACCTGGCCTTGGGCAAATGGGCGTGGTCCCTGAGGTCGCATCAACGGGCTTGGGCCAGGCATGGGGGGTCCACCAGGCTGGATCGGACCAACTCCCGGGCCTGATGGTCCAACGCCCGGAGGCCTGGGACCTGGTCCCAGCATTGGGCCTGGAGGACCCACGCTGGGTGCGGACCCAGCAGGATAGCCAGGCATGCCAGGTACACCTGGAGGGAGAGCTGCACCTGGAGGGAACTGACCGGGAGGACCAGATCCTGGAGAAGGCGGCGGGCCTCCTGGACGCACTTGCGGCGGCGGTCCGCCTCCATAGAAGCCCCGCGGACCTACGGCAGGCGCTCCTGGCGCTCCTGGTGCACCGGGCGGCGGCGGTTGTCCCGGACCAAGCGGTCGAGCCGGAGGAGCACCAGGGAATGCCGGCGGCTGCCCAGGCGGACCAGGCTGCTGCTGGCCGGCCCAGGGCTGCGGCTGCCCTGGCGCCGGCCGCATCTCTCCCCCTCGCTTCACCTTCTCCTTCTCCTTGTCTGCCCCCTTATCCGCCTCTTCCGCCGCCGCCGGCGCGGGGCCCGCCTGGTTGTTAACTCCGCACTGCCATCAACCCTAATCCATGCCACGTGGAAAGCCGCGATTTGTGAGTACTTGCTGCCAGCAAGTTGTTGTTGGCCTGAGCCATGCATGGGTCATGGTCCATGACTCATGGGGTTCATAGGTACAGCTACAGGTAGCATACCATGACTCATGGGGTTAATAGGTACTTGCTGCGCAACGGCACATATGTTTGTGCGATTGTTTTCTTTACAAATGGATCGCATGAGCACACTTGCAGTAACTTCATAGAGTGATGTTGCATACAGGTTGTCTTGAATATTGCAATGTCAATCACAATGCACATATAAGTATAAGACAATGCACATCGGTCAACCAAACTCGCACAATAACAAATTTAGCCCGATACCATATACCCTATTTACAATGTTGTCTGATGAATTTAATGACTTTTGCTACTATATATTGGTTATAGTCAAATGGTTAAAGTGTTATGTTACACGCAAAAAGACAGATGCACTTGTTGCAAGTGTTGTGAATATCTGAAGTAGTAATCATTTGGTATATGATACTTGCTACCAAATTGTGCTAAAAGGTAGTTTAATCTGCACATTGATCTGTTGGCATGAGGATACACGCAATAGTCACACCAGTCACGCGGCTGATTGCTATTTCGTTCCGTATACTAATATAAATGCACGTGGCATAGTACACAACAAATAAGGGCCCGGCATGTCTCCTTTACATGGTGCACGCCGAACTCTTAAGAATTCAACCCTTCAACGCAGTGAGGTCATGTATCATACAGAACACACAACGCATTGTGTGTTCTGTACATTCATGGCACAAAATGCACACACGGCATGTTGGGTAGAAAGATGCGACCGCTTACGAATGCAACACATGGAGAGAGGCCCTCTTGGAGAGGGACGGAGAGAGGGAGGAAGGGAGTCTGCGCGTTCGTCTCTACGTATGTCACTGCCATTTTGCCGGCTGTGGGATTGACCATCCGCTGCGATGGTGGTGTGTACAGATAAAACATTGAGTATGCACGTGCATGCACGTCTAGTGGGAACAAGCAATAGTACTAGAGTAGTGGATGCGCAGAGAGAGACTGTGATAGCCCGGTGGTGGTTTAAGTCATGTATGATTGTGACTGCCGTGCGTGCTATGTTGAAACATTGTCATGCATATTGCACAGCACCTCACATAGCCTATATATACACTTTGCTCATGACAATCAGCAAGCCCAATCCAACAATAAACGGTCGCCTGTGTCAATTCAAAGTCATGCCATAGATGCCCCATAGCCTCAGCATACTCAACCGAAATTTTGCAATCCGAGCACCGCTAAGCAGACTGTGTAGCGATGTAGCAGTGCCACAAACATCACTGCTCGTTGACATTGCTGATACAAGGCAAGCCACTGCAGCTTGATCCCATGATTGTGCTCAGGTGGCGGACAGTGTCCACCACCCACACTCTACTGACAGATGCGGCTTTGGTATTGCCAGCGTGCACATACAGCAGTTCAGCTGTTGCCGTAACCTCTGGTTGGAGGCAACAGCTGAACTAGTCCGATGCAACCTTCTAGTGACACAAACCGGGAGAGGGGGGGGGAGGGGGAGCGCGCGGGATCCTATGATGCCGCATCTTCTAGATCATCATCAATAAGCACATCCTCATCGTCTTCATCATCAACATCTTCTTCAGCGGTCTGCAAATTCACAGCTTACTGAGTGAATTTTCAGCAAATTTGACAGCCAGCGACGGGAATATGATATGACACCAATAGTACATGCAGCCACCAGGACAGTATGATGTGAACACGTACCTCAACAAGTACCTCCTCGTCATCTCCTGTCATGTCAGCTGCACTGTACACACGCTGCATCATGCCCCTTTCGTACTCGACCTTGTCTGCTTGCCGAGCAGCACTGCGCTCTGGGTCTGATCTCATGGGAACCACATCGTCATCATCTTCAACATCCTCGTCCTCCATGATTCCATTGGTTATTTGCCATATATCTTTGCGAATGGCTTCATCTATTGTAACACGCCTTGCCCGAGTTCGCAGAGGCCTACTGACTTCCGCCTGTGTCGATGGTTGCATTGAGGTTACTCGCGGCAAACGCCAAAGTGGACCACCATTTACTTTGATACAAACCCTGCACAGATACAATAAGCATGTGGGGACAAAGAACATACCGCAACATCTGCGACACTCTCTCCTGAGTGTATGATGATGTTGGGGAACTCATCGTTGTAGTCCTCCTCCCTGTTGATGGCATTGAGGTTGTCATACGTTAAGAACCACTCATGAAGATGCAACTTGAGCTTGCTGCACTTACAGATCTGAGGAAATGTCTGGTACCAGAAGCTTCAACTCAAGAGGCAAACGGTACCGATACGGGTCTCTCACAGCCTGTTGTGACGTATTCAATAGGAGACTGCAGCACAAGAAGCGCAGAGCAAGGGCACGAACAGCATGCCAACTGTACAGAATGCGTACACTTACTGTGATCTGAACAATGACGCGGTCATTGACATGCAGCTTGTCTCGCAGATTGTACCAATCCCCCTCCTTGATTCTTGCACACCTGGTAGAGGCTGTCAGTTGCAGACACACGCACACTATGGAAAGCAAGTGCAGTAGTGCACTAACCCGTCGTACTGACAGCCGACATCGATGAATGCGCCGCGATACAGATTTATAGCTGCTATTTCTCCTGCTACAACCTGAAACCCCAAAAGTGCCATCAGTTGCCACAGGCAATCAATGTTGAAGGTGACAATACGAGACTCTGCGGCAACTGAGATGACCGCAGCAGAACTTCGCATCCTGTTTAAAGACAGCTGGTGCCAGTGCTCATCGATGTGTGAATTACGTCGAACCAATGTCACCGTGTGGCATTCTGCAGATATGCGTTGCATGCAACAATGTGCAAACGCAACGGCAGGTAGTAACAATGCAGCATTGCATTCATTCATACTCCACCTGCCCAACTTTGAGTTGATCCAGTGGGGTGCGACCAATATCATCTTCTCTTCTGGCAGAGGGATCCCTGTAGTCGGTAGTTTCAGCCCAGCCGTGAGCAGCAGAAACTCGTAACCGCCTCAGCCCTGCCAGGCCACTGCTAGCTTTTCTTGGAGCAGCTGCAGGAACAGCCAGACCCCTGACCCTAAAGCCCCCTGGACCTGTTCTTGGCCTCTGCTTTGAAGCACCCACTCCGCTCGACAACCCATAGGACGTCCCTACAGTAGCCGCATGCATGACGCCAACACCGCCGCCGCCGTCCTCGCCGCCGAAAACCTAATTGCTGACTTAGGGACCCACAACTGGGTCCAGGACCCGAACGCGCTGATAAGAACGGGACCGGAACACCTTCACACGTGTTAATTTTCCGCGTCGGCACTGACGTCACAGGGAGTGAATCAAAGCACTCTTGGAAGTTTGTAATTGAATCACTCCTGTGAGTGAGGGTCATCGTGAGGAGATGAACTAAAAGTCTCTGCGGGACCGGGCGGCAGTGTCCTTGGCATTATCCTTGGTGTGGTTGGCGGGGCCGGCGGGAGGTGCGGAGGGCGGGGAAAGAAGGGGAGGGAAAGGGCTGGCAGCTCGGGACATGGGTGATTGTGGTGGTGGCAGGCGCAGGTAGCAATGAGGCCGGCCGGGGTGGCCGGCAGTGGCGGGCACGGCTTTGCGGGAGGGAGCCTGCTGAGGGCGGTGGCAGGGTACTTACCTGGAGGCGGTGGCGGTGGTGTCGGTGGGGTTAAAGGTGGTAGCAATGGAGTCGGAGTCAGCGGAGGTCTTCCTGGGTCGAATGCACGGCGCGGCGATGGACACCACAGCGAGGAAATTGGCTGGGCTGGATTTGATTGGGTTGATGGCCGTAGAGTTTTGCTGCTCACTTATCCTGCCGGCGGGTTTCAGGTATGTGGTATGTTGTCTGTGTCGTGCAGTGGGTACCTGCGGCTGGGTTACCACTTAGCGTAGTTTGCATGCCCACCGGTAGCAGCCGCCTCTGCGTTGTGTGCTTGTAATCTCATGTTGCAGCATGGTAGCTGCGGATTGGTGACTTTTCGTAATTACAATTGTGTCCACACATGAGGTGCAAAAATGAGCTGAGTACAGCGTAGGGCACTCCATTGTCTTGCACATTACTTCACCTCAACAGAACTGCCTCTTGAGTTTGTGAGTTGGAAGCTTGCTGAAGGTTGAATGCAGTACAATTGAGTGCATGGCAAGGTTCTACGTATCACTTCAGCACAGGCTTACGAAGTATGCCACAAGCACTGCAGCTTGTGACGCACTTCGTAAGCCTGTGCTGAGGTGATACGCCTCTTGATTACTGCCTTTGCAGCTTGCCAGTCGGTAGCAAAAATGCGCTTGTCATGTTGCTAAGGACGTTAACTAGCGCACTGCACAGCTATGGGACTGCATGACTGCAAGGGAGGTAGTTTCGCGACGTGATTGCGCGGTGTCTGCCCTTCATGTCCTTCCAAATCCTCTCAAGCAGCAGGGGGATTCTCTGTTGCAGCATCGGCCATTGCTTGCATTGGTGCCTGCTGAGCCTCAGGTATTGGGCAGCTGGCTGCTTGTCCGTGTTTTCACACCTACTGCTGTCCTGACAAGGAGACTGTGCAGATGGGCAGTGGAGGGCACCCTAGCAGTCTGCGTTGGGTCGTTCGGTTGTACTCGTTGAAGTCACACGATTATGTGCATAATGTGAGCTTCCAGAAGCCTGTCCTAGCTCTGAGGGCATCACAGCGCATTGTTGCTGTTGCTCTTCCGTCCCAGGCAAGTCATCTGCTCATGCCGTTGTCTTGTAGTGTTGCGTGTTTGAATACTTGAAAACCAACAAGGCTTGCAACGCAGATATACGCCTTTGATGCTATGACAATGCAAAACACCTTCAGCGTGCAAACGTACCCAGCACCCATGGTTGCTGGCACACAGCACTCGGCGCCTCAACCGATTGCACTAGGACCGAGGTGGCTGGCGTATGCTGCAAATCAACCTTTATTGCCAGCAACCGGGAGGGCCTCACCTCAGGTTTGCTGCAAGTGCATGCAGTTCATGCATTGCGGTGCATCAGCTAACATGTTGCTTAAACTTCAGGTGCTAAGTGGGCGCTCCTCGAGCCCATCACCGTCTACGTCACCTGCCAGCGGGGCATCTCTTGTTGCACAATTTGCAAAGCAATCGAGCAAGCAGTTGGCCTCTGGCCTGTTTTCGTTAGGTGTTGATGGGTACAAGACGTTGCAGGGGTATTACAGCCAGTTGACCGAGCCCACTGCCAATGGTCAACCTCAAGCGCAGGCAAATGGTCATTCTGGAGCAGCTCATCCTCCGGATGCTGAGTGCGCTGGCACAGTTGTAGTGCGGGATGTTGTTAGCCGAGCAGTTGTGGCGCAGGTGATGCTTGTTGTCACTAGGCGTAGTGTGACCTGACCATTGCCCTCAAGTGCATGTGTTGTGCCTAACTATGCTTCTCTTTTAACAGTGGCGAGCACATACAAGTGCACTATCCTGCATGGCCTGGGATCCTACTGGAACTTTGCTCGTGACAGCCTCAGTCTGCGGGCATAATCTCAATGTCTTTCGTGTTTCGCCTGGCAATGCGGAAGCTCCTGAAGAATGTTGCTGGCACTTGTACAAACTGTATCGTGGGGTGACGCCAGCGGTCATTCAGCACATCACCTTCTCATCCTGCTCTCGCTGGCTGGCCGTGAGGTTAGCACAGTTTACCTGCCTGCCTGCCTGCACACTGAGACATGCCACTTGCCAACAACTGTGTTGCTGCCAGCTCTGCTCGCGGAACCACGCACGTTTATGCCATCAATCCTTACGGCGGTCAAACCGGGGCCCACACCCACGTCACTAATCAAGCTGGTATAGTCAGTCCACAGACTCTGCCACCTGTCACGCCACTCCGTTTGCAACCGCAGCAGATGGCTCCACTGCCAGCGGTTCGTACGCTTTCTGTGGTGGCACGCATCAGGTCCAGTTCACTGAGTTGGCGCCAGACAGTCACAGCTGCTACGGGGCGCAGCATACCAGCAGGAGCAGTTGCCTCAGTGTTCTATCGTGGCCCAGTTGGCACAGAGTCCAGCAATGTTGGAGAACAGGTAGAGCAGTTCCTGTCATGGTGCAGAGGTTGCCTTCTAGGTGCGTGTTGTTGGAATTGCGATTGCTGATGGTGAATTGGGTGTTATTATGGACAGGTGTACATATTATCTCCGATGGGGCTGCTTACTCGGTATGCGCTTTGGCCTCACGCGGCAATGGGGTCAGATGGTGCAACGGACTTGCTGAAGTTGTCAGTGGAGCCTTTGGAGCGATGGGATGTGTGCAGGTTAGGGTTTGTATTATCTGCTTATGCTTCAGCAGTTGAAACCATTTGTGTCGTGCTGCTGAACCTATGCAACAAGTGCAAGTTACAACCCGTGCGTGCCAACTTCATTGCGGGCTTAATTGCAGACATGCCTCATGGCCCGAGCGAGAAGGTTCACTCGACAGCACAGGCAGCAAGCAGTCAACCAAGCCGCACGAGGTATGCTGACCAGGGACATTGCTGCCTATCAGTGCTTATGTCAATGTTGTTGAGTATGTTGGTGATATACGTTGCAGGGTGTGTGGATGGCAAGTGCCGAGTTGGCTTCGCATCACCCAGTAGCACCTCTGTGGGCGAGCTCCAATGTATCATTCATGTTGGTGCCATCGTCCGCCGTCACTATTGCGCGCGCTGCTGGTCCAGCAAGGTATGTGCTACAAGACGTAGTTATCAACTGGTTGAACTGCATTTTGTGGCTGATAACATTGCAAAACAACTAGTCACACCATGGTTCTCAGTAATGAAGTTATATTGATACGAGCCTGCTTGCAGTCGCTGGACAGATATTGCGATGGAAACGCTGCCTTGGCACAAGATTGAGGTTCGCCGAGCCGATCTGGTTCCTTTGCGTGAGAAAGTTGACAGCCTCTCCCTCACTCATGGGTGAGGATTGGCAAATCAGTTGTTGCCTGCTGCTGCGCTGGCTTGCACTGAGTAGCACAGAGTAATGGTGTGCGTCATGTGTCGAGCAGAAACGGCGTCGCAGATGCTGGCGCATGGCAAGTGCAAATTGGCACAAACTCGGTGCTGTCCCTTCCCGTGCAACAGATGCGACCTGCAGAGTTGACCACTGGCGACTCTGCAAGCCCTACAAATCGCAGGCAAGCAGCATTGGAGGGACTGTGTTGCTCACCTTTCACCAGTTGTCTTTGCTGATACTTCCTGTGTGCAGGCCTAAAGGGTTGCCACCGCCTTCTCCCCAAAGTGGCAGACGGCAGCGAGCGCACACTCACAGTAACGGTTCAGATGGTCCTGCGGAAAACTATGCACCGCGTGAAGATGGCACAATACCAAGCTGCGCCATGATGCTTGATGATGATGCTGACGATCGCATGTCTCATACCAGTTTAGGTGAGACTGATCTGCGGTTGTCATTTGATGTGGACTTGCGTTGACGGTGGATGCGCTGTTTTGATGCAGGCTCAACACCTCCGTCCTCATATGAACTGTCTTACTTGCCTCGGCGCACTTCCCCAGTGGTTACTTCTGTTCCACAAGCAAGCACTCCTGATGCATCCCCAAGGTCTCCACCCCACTCATCCGACTCAGACCGGGCTGCACACTTGAACGCTAGAGGGCAGCACTTCACACAGGTGCAAGGCCACTGACCAATGCAAGGGTGTTGACTGCTCGGCCATGAATGTCACTGAACAGCAGAGTGTGCAGGAGTCGCCATACGATGACATGTTCGAGTTTGAAGGCAGCTCTGGGGATGGGGGCAGTGGTGAAGCCCATGACAAGCATGCCACTCAAGCCTCGCAGCGCTTGCATTGCAAGAATGAAGTAACGGCTCACCTCATGATCACCAACAACAATTGGACTGCCGAGTCAAACGAACTCCATGGTCCCACGGATGGCTGGGAGATCGGCTTGGCTTTGGCAGACCCCGATAATGCAGATGTAAATAAAGGTTCATCTGATCACCATGACGAGCCGGCGTTCACCGGTGAACACAGCAGTTTTGGCTGGCTACTATCCAAGTAACCTGGGAGATTCCTAGAGTGAGCTGGAGACCCCTGTCTGTTCGTTTTATGATCAAGTTGTCGTCAGAATTGCAGGTACTTTCGCCCAGGTCCTTCCGTTCAGCTGCGTGCTGTTCTGTCAAGCGCAGCGAGGGCACACCTGCTCATCTCATATACATATCGCGCGTCATTCTTTCCGGCCAGCATGCGGCCGCTTTACAGCTGTACAGTATGGTGTAAAGGCTAGCAGCAGTCTAGTTATAGTCGTCTATTCGTCTGTTCCACTTTAGCTTGCTCTTCGTAATAGTTACCCTTTAGTGTTGCCAGTGTTGCCATCTTACCCACTGAGTGACAGGTTGACAACATGCTTTGTTGTTCCGTCTGTTATTGTGCTGCCAAGCCCATACGTAGCTCATACGTATGTTTCGCTGGCTGTTTACATTAATCCAAGATACCAATGCAGTATGCATCATGATGCGTTGCATACGCGCAATATGTTGCCGCAGACAGTGGCACACATGCTCGACCACCGCGCTACTACCTTCTACCACTAGCAATTCTACCTATAGCACTACGGCCCGACCCCATCAGTCATGCATGCAGCTTGGCCGTTATTTGCCGCAGTGTACATATGCGAAACGGCAATGCACATGCATAGTGGCATGCACAGTCAGCAGCTGTGTGTAAAGGATATGCGCGGTGCCATTAAAGTAGTCACTGTGATAATTGGTATACCATGCACTAGTTAGGACATGGACAAGCAGCAGCAGAGCACCACTAGGCTGTGCTATAGCATGTATTTCAACTCACTACTCTCACCACTAGTAAGAAAACAAACTACTTGTCATTAAGCACAGACGTACAGTGGGTACCAGTCATGACCATGGCTGTCTAAGCGCACACATAACAGCAATAACGTCCTGCACAGAGCCACGCGGCAGCGGCACCCATGTGAGCAGGTACTAACTGAATGCATGCTTGTATGTCTAACGGGGCGGGCTAGCATTGGTATAGTGTAGCAAGCAGCCATAGAACTAGCCCGGTGGTTAAATTTGATGTGTAAAGCGTGTGTATGCTTGTGCTGATGCATGCCATTCGCATTGTCCACATGCATGCTGCCACCGTACCATACCCCTTATATACACTAGCACGCTAGCACGCAACTAGTACTCTACCTACCCACAGGCTGCCCCGTTGGCCATGCATACATGTAAAAGAAAATACCTGCCGACAGGGCTGTTCGAGTCAGTGTGTATTGTTGTAGAAAAGATGCGTTTGCAGCACATCTACTACATTGTCACTGTGCATGAGCATATCCCTCGCGCATTGTATGTACATTAGTAAAACGATAATGCAATCTACTAGCATAGGTTAAAAGAGAGGGTCCCCCACAAGCAAGCATACCAGCCACCGCACGTCATATCATCACCCACAACTAACAGTTCACACCAGGGCACAAACCCTAGCGCTAAGGGGGCTGGCTAGCTAAGGAAGTGCATGCCAGCAAGTTGAGGATTGAGAAGGCAGGCGCAGTAGCTGTAGCTGCAGAATATGGCGTAGGCACAGAGGAGAAGGAGAGGAAGAGGTTAGGTCCTGACTCGGACTGACCAGAACCACGACCACACAACCAGCCCCCTCGCCGCCCGTTGCTTGCTGCCGCGATCTGAAGTTCTGTCACTCACAACTCACAGCGGCTGCAGGCCATTCGCATAGCCATTAGACATACACGTAGGGCACCAGTCGTGCACGATCAGCGGGCACGAAATGCTCCCCACCGGTGTGTGCATACATGCATACTTACCTCACTCACCTCATACCTATCTCACCCACCAATGATTATCCCACCTGCGGTGTCGCTGCAGCCGTGCAATTGCTTAAAACAAGTGCCTGTAAGTGCCATCAAACACAAACCCTGGCCTGGACTACACCATAGCACGCAAATGAGACAACAAAGTTCTCCTATTGTAGCTTATCGCATGCATGTCGTTCAGGAGGCGTGTGATTTCTTCCAGGAAATGAGCACGGTATGTCGATATCCTCAACAACCTACAGCACTATCACATCGCCACATTTTGCTTTGTAGCTCGAGCAATATCTGAGGCTGGATGCAGTGCCCTCATGGCCGGGACCCCGACGAATGCTAGCTCCCTACGCTTACTGTACAAGCGTGTCTTCACACCAACATATCAGGATGTACACATGATGTTAACCATGACACATGATGTCAAGAATTGTAGCACACATGCGCATAGCAAACAGTACATGACTTTCAGTATTCCGAAAAACAAGCATTGTGAATAACACCCATAATTGGTTGAGCTTGTGACAATGTTCAATTGTCCACTATAATTGTGATTGCTTCATTGACGTTTCATAATTTCTGCATGCATTACATGTCAATGCTAACACGTGATGTTAACGTCCATTGCACATATGCGTGTGTCACAGTTTCCTCTCAATCTTGTAAACAACAATTAATGTTGGAAATATACATCACATCTTATTGAATTCGAAACAATTGTCATGGTTTTTGCCCAATTAGGCTTTGTGCCGCTCAAATTTTAGCATTATAACATTTACTACTAACGTGCTCCGTGAGGTGGTTTGTACGCGGTACTTCATCATGTTCATTGCATGACAACATCAAAATCGTAGTTAAGCATTATTATGATCAACCATGAACAGTTGCACAACAGTTGTACAGCATGATTGTGACCTCGTATTGTTTCAATGTCGTAAAAAGCACTCTTTTTCCTCTATTAACAAGCTTAATGTAAATTACAGCAATATTAACGTTTGTACATGCTACATGTGACCAACACATCAATGGCGCCCTTTACTACATGAATGAACGCGTGCATGCATGTTTGAGAAACTGGCTCCTGATGTTAGACCTCGCCACTTTGAGCAAGCACAACGCGCGACACATTGACAAGCCCTCTACATAAGCACGACAAGAGGGTGGCAAACACTCCCAGCGCCTGCCACTTGGCGCTCCATCAGAATGCAGTCACGTCAACAAAATCGCTGTACGCACCCAATGTAATCGTTTTCATGCTCACATCCCTACAGTGCACCCGTCGAAAACTGCCTTTAGGAATGATGGATTGACAGCCCCAGGCATGCATGCCTCCATGCATGCACTGTGTGCTGATGGCCCGGTCGTCCGGCGGAGACTCTTTGACGCCTGCCATCAACCTTGAACAACCGTCTCATTCGAGCAAGCCGTTCAAGTCGTGCATACGTGGTTATGGGTGTTTGTGCTGCTGAGCTCAGCATACCCATAAGGCACATACCCACAATCACATGTACACCAAGACTGTCACAGACAGCACGTTCACATTGACGGACTGCCAGCCGCTTGACAGATGGGGCGGGCGCTGAGATGGGCGCTTGCTGCCAGCACAGGAAACGGCGGCTGGAGAGCCTCAGCCTGCTGCCAGCTCTCCTTGCAGGCATGCCTCTGCTGCGCAGCAGAGTGGCTGACTTCAGTCGCGCTTGAGCTTTGTTGCTGATGACACACAGTGCATTGTAGAAGAAGGCGGGCGAAAAGGAGAAGATTGATTCAAAGCTTCTGGCTGTGCTGACGACGGCTGTGCTCCGCTAGGCTTGAATAACAAGAAACAGGCTGAAGTAAACACGCACGGGGCTCTTGAGCAGCCAGTAAGCTGAGCTGTGTGCGCCTTGGGCCTAGGCTGGGCCGGCGCTGGAGCGAGGAGGAGCGGGACGGGGCGGTTACACGGTGTTGAAGCCTCAGTCTTGGGGCCGCAATGGCTTGGGTGGACAGCGAGCTCTTCCGCTGGCCTGCACTGCTTGGTGAGTACTGGGCTTAGCTCCCTGGCCGTCATGCCGAAAGTCTTATCTCTTGACAGCTTTTTCAAGCAGCTGCGTACCTTGAAGTGCGCAGCTGCTTGAAGCTGGATCGAGCTGCTGTTCGCACGCCAAGCTGAAGCTGAGTCATGTACCTTCAAGCTGCTGTGGTGCTTCAACGCTGTTCTGAGTAATCTCAGCAGCTTCAACAGTATTGAATTGTCACAAGCACGTACGTTGTCGTGGCGGCTTTGCCTTTAGACATAGTTACCAGCTTATCTGTGCTGCGAGTGTGTGTCACAGCAGTGTTCGGCCGATCAAAGGGGTTGCCAGTGTTTAGTGTCAAGTGGAAGCTAGGGTCGGCAGCTAAGGGGGGGGGATATGACCTGAGCATTGGACTTGTACTGTCTACAGTGACATTTCTCTTCAAGACCCTTCAAGCATGCCATGGCACTCTGGCTCCAGTATCATTCGCAGCACTGTGACTTGGCAACGTGCAAGTCACAGTGCTGCGAATCTCGGCAGTATGCTTGCCACTAATCGATATGACTGGTCGATTTTGCCACTGCTGTATGCATAGGTACCAACAGCCTGCTGTAACAATGCCAATCTTGCAACTTGTTGAACAGCCAGCATGAAGTACGCAGCAACACATAAGTGACAAAGTGGTTGATGTGTCGTGTGCAGACGCGCCGCCCCCACTGGTATTTGACCCAATACCTGAAGCGGGCAACTTGCCACAATGTGACACAAACACCTGCAACCTAGTCAACATAGTCAACAGCAAGAGCGCAGCACTGGACGACGCACCAACTCTGCCGGATGTGGAAGCTGCGCTGGCAATTGAAACCGAAGTGGAGACGGCTGCGCTTGATGCTCGTGCTCAGGCCGTCGAGCAAGACGCCAACCGCCAGCTGGAAAGAAGGTTGTCCGAGCAACTTGAGAAAGGTGAGCGTTTTGTACAATGCCAATGTGCACACGATGTTGCACTCTGTGCCCATCTCCCAACAATATGTGACATTCATATCTGCAGTGGACCTTGCTTCGCCCATGCCTGGGGAAGCAGCTACGGCTTGTCCTGGCTCAAGCCTAGAGCTGGACGACTTGTTTCCGGCACTCGCCTCGTGGGGCAATGGAAACGACGAGCTGGCATCAATCAAAGACCAGGAAGAAGACGAGCCCAGTTCAAGGTTACCACCAGCCTCAAAGCCTCACGCCGATGCTGCGTGCAGCACGCATTCACTGTCAACATCTCATGTACGTGTCAACATGCCATGTCACAAGTTATCGTGATGGTCTTGCGCTGTTCAATAAGCGTGATGTTGGCTGCAGGATGACATGGATGTTGATCAGTATCAAGATGAGGTCTTCTGCAACGGCAATGCAGCTTCGTCACCGCGCCTGCGGTCAGTGTCACTAGCCTTCACTAGCGATGAGCAGCAGGACCAGACCAGAAGGAGTCGAGAACCTGGCATTCCCGCCGCCAGGCCCTTCAAGGACAATGTGAGTCATTGCGGGACTGACTGACTTGGCATTATACACGTGAGCTACAGTTTGACTGTATGGGTGACATCGTATGATACTCAGACACGCATCATGATCTGGAACACCACGACCCACAAGCGAGCTGGTGGTCGGGGCTTGTCAAGGAGGAACCTAGAGGCCTATCTGGAGCAGGTAGGTGTGTTACGACTGGAAACTTTGCGTTGAATATAACGCCGTTGCTAACGGCCGCGTGTTGCTACAGCATCCTGAGTGTGTAATCTACAACAAGCATCTGCACAGGAAAGTCGCCGCTGTTGCTCCCGCTGCCATGGAAGAGGCGAAGGAGGTTTGAGCCTTCATGAAGCTTGATCACTAATTGTTACTGCAGATAATGATTGATTACAGCTGCATAACCATGCTGCAGGCGCCCTCTCAACAACAGCAACAACTTGAAGACGAAGTGCCAACACATGCAGGCAAGCCCACTGAGTAATCTGTGTATAGAAGACTGCAATTCAGAAGATGCCAACACTCTCGGAGCAGCTAAGCCTGGGCTTCTGCTCAAAACAAAAAATACACATATGCTGTTCATGTGCGCACACACCGTGTGTGGCACGTGCACGCCGCTTGCATGGGCGGTCACAACAACTGACTTGGCAAGGTGTATTTCGATGCAGGCCATCCTCCCAAGAGGCGAGGCCGCCCGCCAAAGAAACACAGCAAGAGGACAGTGATACTGGTTGAGCGCGAAACGCAGACACCTGCTACCCTTGATGATCACGCAATGACCACACCAGAAGTACTGCGCACTGCAGGAACAGACAATGCCACGGGCAGTTACAGCCAACAGCAGCAGCAGCAACAACAACAACAACAACAAACACAGCAGCAACAAGAAGAAGAACAGCAACAACAACGACAAGGACAAGAAGCACCTGTGCTTCAGAATCTGCAACCTCACATGAGCGCAGCAGCAGCAGCGGTGCAGCCTGCAGTTGCACCACGGCGACAACACATGGATGCCACCAAGCGGCGCCGTGTGGTCAGTGGTATCATTGTCTGCAAAGTTTGTGTATGCGATCAGCAACATGCTGTCCATGATTGCAAGACAATAGCGGCTGAGCTGACTGACAATGCATGCTGGCAGGCCAAGTTAATGGATTTTGCAACACGAAGGAACTGGAGCTCAGGTGGATTGCAGCACCTGAAAGAAGCCAAGCTGTTGTGCCGGCAGATGGGCATGACGCAGCGACAACTGCAGAAGTGGATCACCAACCACAGCCCTACCGCAGTGAGCAACTGATTACGAATGCACCATGGTACCTACATTCCATACAAGCTAACGCTGTGCGTCGCGACCATCTGAACATTGCAGAAGAGGAAAGCAGCGGAGAAAATGCAAGGCGTCAGTGCAGGTGCATGCCTCTCAAAACTCGCTTAAAGCGCTTTTGCTGATAGTGCACCACAGAAGGACTCTCACCATGCTTGTGTGGCAAGCCATAGTGGTGACTCTGCAGGTGACGCTTCTAGCAAGAGCATGCCGGAGGATATCGTGCGCCCCAAAGCCAGCACCAAACACTCTGCAAAGCTGAAATCTTTTGGCGGGAGAATTGCAAAGGCATCTGCGCTTGCACGTGCGCGGGCAGGGCTTGTGCGCGCGAGGGCAGCCATGGAGCACGCTAGAGCCGCAAAGGCAGCCAAGCATGTATTGAAGCACAGCGCCTCACGCGGAGAAGGTCGTGACTTTGTTGCACATACATGTGACTCACATACGCCGGTCGAAAGCAGCACAAGTGCTCAGCCGCAGCCTCTGAGGTTATTCTGCCAAGGCGAGACCAACGATGAGGCTGCAGATATTGACTTCGTCCCCGCTTTAAGGAAGAAAGGAAGGCCTCGACGTCTTGCGGTAAGCTGCTGTATGCTGTCTTGAGTTGATGTGCATGCCACGAGCATCAGGCCTATTCAGCAACTAAGCTTGCACGTACTGTAGAGACTTGGCATGATCCATCAAATGCCTGTGCTATTCAAGAAGCAGTTGACGTCAAGCGACATCAACCACTTGGGTCGCATTGTTCTTCCAAAGGTGCATACTCTGTAGTAGTAGGCCACCGCATCAATTGGCATGCCCATAGTAGCTTCTGCAGGCGTATCCTACTGCTTGTGTGACAGCTGCTGACGCGCCAGAGTGACCGCTGCTAACGCGCCATCTCATTTGCAGAGTCTAGCAGAGAGTTACCTCCCCAGCATCGACAAAACAGGCATCTCCTTGAAGCTCAATGATGCAAGCGGTGGAGAATGGAGCTTCCGCTATCGGTGAGCAATCAAACAGTGCACATGCCGGATACCTATGCCTCGTTGTAATGCACGCAATGCACGACTCCATCCTTGATTGTTGGCATTGCTGATGCTGATCACGAGCTGCATGGGTGCTGCGCAGCTGGTGGCCGAACAACGCCAGCAGGATGTATGTCCTCGAGAGAGCAGGTATGGACGCACGCAAGTCGCAGGCATTGCCTGAAAGGTTCACCCTGATACAGTGTGTTACAGTCACAATGATGCTGTCACACGAGCTCAAGCCAGCTCGGTCACACACTACACCCAGCCTATGTGTGCGTGTGTTGATGCTCACTAACTGTGACAGCATCAGACACTTGAGCACATTTAATGACTAGCAGCCACACAAAGCAAAGACATAGACATTGCGCATGTCTATGCTTGCCTGGTACAAACATCTTGATAGAACCTGTCCAAGAGCTTGCCCAACAACCCAACCTTGCAGGCGCTTTTCTGGACGCTTTCAACCTCGGGAGGGGAGACACAGTCATCTTCCTACGCGCGCACAACGGCAAAGTGGTGGGTGGCTCAACTATATGGGGAAATGCCTGCAGAAGAGCTGAGCACAAGTTCCACTGCGCTTGATAACGCATGTTATCACTTGCAGGTGCTGGACGGGCGCAAGTGCGTTGGCCGTCGCCAGAACGCTGAGCACAACAGCCTGCAGTAGCTATGCAGCATGCAAGAAGCGCTGCTGTAACCCTGCATATCACCCCCATGAGTCAGTACCACTCGCACTCATAGCCAGTCCCAGTCACGTAATAACATAACACATCGGCATCAACACAAAGACAGCAGAGGCTCATGCCATAATGAAGGATGCAAAGAAACAACGGCTTCGACATACTGAACCATTTCAACCAACGTGCAGGCGGAACTTGTACTATACTCCTCAGGTCCTCGCCCAAGCAGAATAGGACGCAGCCGGTTTTGTACATTGTGACCCTATGCCCTTGTTGGCGAGGGTTGGGCGTAGCCAGTCATGTACATTATAACCCATTCCCTTAGTAGTTGCGTATTGTGACATGTTGTACATGTATATGTAACCTGCAATAGCATGTCCAGCAAGTGTCAATTTGAAAGCTCATTGCATTGGATCATCTAGCCGGCCATCGTTGTGGCAGGCCACGTATAGTTCCTCAGTTCGCAATACCTCGGGCACTATATTGTTGCGCTACCCAAAAGCTACAACTATATGGTATTAGCGGCGCAAGAGAACGTCTTCTGCCAAGGGGTCAAGGGCCTCCAGGAACGTAGTGCTGACCTCTTCAACTGCGTTTTTGAACGAGGAGACAAGGTGGTGTAGAAAGCCGCCGTTGCCTCGAACATAGCTGTGGGCTCCATCCGGGGGCGATGGTGGGGGGAATTGAACTATTGGATGAAGTGCATGTGGTTCACATGCACTTCATCTCAGACGTCCCGTCCC
>RHPI01002204.1:89906-115417 GCA_009103225.1 Chlorokybus atmophyticus
TGGTGGCCGCACGCAATTTCCCCCCCCCGGTTGGAAGTGATCAATGACCAGTTCTGAAGCTGTGGCGCAGTCATGCGCTCACCCTGACGTTTCCAGCAGTTGATCGTCTCCATTGCCAGCGGGCGTTACCTTCGTGGCTTGGCTTGGTGCCGTACTGGCTTTGCATCCTCATGCACATGCGATCTGGCAGCATGATCCAAAAGCAGCACACGTGTCTACAATTACCGCGGCGCATATCCTGTACGCAAGAGTGCCCTGAAAGAGAAGAGGGGGGACCGTTTGGGATGCATGCGCCAACACAATCACTACCAGTGCTGTGAGGATCTGCACCACGTCAGACATGCAGTTGAATGTCGCGCATAGGTACGCAAGCGACAACATTATGAAGGCTATCGTTAGGTGATGCGCAGCCACCACTTAGGCATAGAGCAGAGAGTTGCCACCTGCCTCTGCTGCGCGGACAAAGGTTCCATGCCCTGCACTGCCTCGCTCTTGCTGGGCGTCCTCTTACTCCTGCTGTGCTGCTGTTGCTGCATTGGCAAGTCATCATCCTGTGACTACTGTTGCTGTCAACTGCCTAGTGGTGGCGTTTGCCCAGATGCTCCGCATGGGCTGTGCTCGCAAGCACGCTCAGGCTGCACAGTCCATTGCGGCTTTGCGTGGATGTGGTTTTGATAGCTTGCTGGAGCTGTAGCCAAGTTGTTGATCATCTAAGTGCTGATTTTGCGCCACCCTATATATAGACTTTGTAAGGGTTGTGTTTTTACATGGTTGAAAGTCATGTTGGCTGAGGGCGGCATTACAGATTGGTTGCAGAACCACTGTTGATGTTGACACGCACTTCTTCCCAACATTTGATTACATTGTATTGCAACACGGGCGCACGCTAATGCACAGAGCGACAGATTTCTACGCCAGTTTGTAAGCGTGGATCACAAGCATATACACGCGTGAGGTTAGTGATGGAACTGTAAGTCGCATGTGTTTGTAGATCAACCTGCAAGGTGCTAGTGTGTGCGTCACCCTGTCTGTGCATTAGCGTACCATGTTCACCAGTCGAAGAGTGTGTTACTAGAATGCTATCCTCAGATGCACTTGCCACACACCAATCAAGTGCAGTCTTCAATGATGCGGCCAACAGCAAAACGATTATCCAGTTTGCATGCAGCACGCAACTTGTTCCTTTAGCGCAGGGTATGCTAACGGAGCCAATGCACCCAGAAAGAAGGAGATCGCACTGCTAGCTGACCTGAAGTGTAGTTGCGTATGCAAGTTGATCAACTTGCAGCTGCTGCACCAGTATTCCCCATGGCACATGTGTTCCTCACTGCAGCGAGGCCCCCTTCGACATCATTGTTTAGCAATCGCAAACAGGCAGCAGCCAAGTGTGCTCCACCGATGCTGCTGCCTGTTTGTCTGCTACATCACTGCGCCTGTCTGTCCTCGCACCCCAAGTTGGGGTCCCCCAACCCATCCCGCTGACATTGATTGTGATCTCCCAAAACTGGTTGCAGTGATAGCGCAAGCCAAACCTTCTTCTATCTGCGAACCTGCTTGAGGGTGTTGCTGAGCCAGTCGAGGCCCTCAAACAGGCCCTCCCCTTTGAGGGCGGACGCCTTGAATATGGCCCATTGCCGCGTCTTTATTGTGTGCAGCGCCAAAGCCTCAGCCACCTGCGCGTCACTCAGCGCCCCTGGCAGGTCCTGCTTATTCGCGTACACCAAGATTGCCGCGTCCTTCAGCTCCTCTTCCTCCTGTTGCCACCGTGACAATTAACAACATCAGCATCAACACTGCATCCCGCCACCGGCCATTTGTGCTAGCTGCCAGCGAAGAACATTCCTGCTGGTTACAGACGTTTATCAAGCAAACTTGTTAACCAGTACTGAGCATGCAGACGGGGACAGCCAATTGCACTGCAATGTCTGCTGTGAGGGCCGTAATAACAAGGGTTGTAACAGACTTTTATACCATGAATGCGATCAAGGCCTCAAACCACCAAAGCATCAACGCTAAGAAAATACTATGCGATAGTATGCTTTCAATTAGCTTCATAGGCAGGGTCATGGTCATCTGGCATGGCCTTGTGGGGACATGTCAGCCATACCAAGCACTGTCAGTACTGCTGCATGTTTGTGACTGTGTAAACCGCTTACGCATTCGCCTAGTGACATGACAACAATACATATGTAACTGATTGCGGCTAAAGCATGCATATGCGCATGACAATCTCTCGGCATGTCACTATGATCGTTACATAATGGCAGTGCCGTGTACAGGACCAAATGGCATGTTTGAACTAATAGCACTTACGAGAATGGCGTGAAACTCCTGGTTGGATACAGGAAGGCGTTCTGTGTCAGTGGAGTCAACAACGTAGATGATGGCCTGAGTGTTGGGGTAGTAGCAGCGCCAGTACGGCCGGATGCTCGTCTGCCCACCCAAGTCCCACACCTGAAATTTGATGTTCTTGTAGCTCACTGTCTCCACATTGAATCCTATCGTCGGTATTGTCGATATCACCTCCCCAACCTGCGCAGTTCGGGAGAATCGTGTGAGTTCTACACAACACAACACCGACACGACACCACCACCACCAACAGCAATCAACATGATTGTGTGATGCTTGCGCCTGTGTCAATGTGAGCATTGCAATCAACGTCACACTACTGACTCATGTCTTACGTAACAAGGCGTCAAGGCGTCATCAAAATCGCAAATAAACCCTAATGCCTTGCAGGCAAGAACGGATGCTTGACAAGCATGGACCGTAGTTGCAAGACTTGTCTGCTGCGGCTGCTAAGATTGCACAAGCAATGCGCCATGATTCCAAAGAATGATACTCGTCATTCCTTTCCTTTAAGTCCTATGTTTACCTGCAGTCGGTAGAGTATGGTAGTTTTGCCGGCGTTGTCCAAGCCCAGCACCAGTATGCGCGCCTCCTGGTCGCCGAACAGAGAAGCGAACAGCCTCGAGAACAGTATGCCCATCGTCTGAGAGGCCAGGGGAGAAGTCTCACACGCCCCTATCGCCGCCTACGACACCGACACCCCTGCCAACGCCGCCGCCCTTGCCGCCGCCGTTGCGGTGCTGCGTAGGGGCGACGCGCGTGGCATTTGCCAGGTGGCAGGTACAGGCTGCTGCTTCGCCCTAATGCGGACTGAGCAATGTGCATCCTTACACCGTATAAGCATGTTGTTACGGTAGTTGCATGTCGACTGCATCTTAATTCATATTGATACTCCGTGGGATCCAAAACTTGTGCTCTTGGCGTTAAGTTGTGGTCATGCTGGCCCTCATCATCGCATTTCCTTTTTTGATTTCGCCCTTGCCATGGCGTGTTGACGTCTAACATAGAGTGTTTAACCGTACTTTAACATATAACATTATGAGTCTATGTGGCAAATGCAATGTATTAAACGGACATCGTTTTTTATAATATATGGTATTGAGTTACGTCGTACAATAACATCATACAATTACATCATAATTCAAGTATTATTGCATAGTGGCTTGTGCCGGGTCATAACAAGCGGCTATCATTTCGAGACAAGCGCAGCAGTACACATACGATGCCTCTGCAAAGTCAATTGTTGCGTTTTTATTACATACATTCATATCGTATATTGTCTGCTATAAATTATATTTTACGACTGAGTAGCTATAACTTTATGAAATAACAGTTGCTGATTGATAATTACTACCATGAATACCAGTCTTCTACAATCGGCATTGCGATGATGTTAACTATGAGACGACCTAAGGTGTCAAGTATAATTATGATAGTGCTTTGATAATTGAGCTGAGTGTGAGCTTATGCGAATATCAAAAAGACAATGCTTGTTACCATAGATGTATAAGCCAACGTTGCAATTCTATGATAGCATCACTGTGTGGGCCTGCAGCATCAACCATTGTGTTTATGGTGTACAAGTGTAAGTGTATGCTTATGCGCAATTGAGACTAGCTTTATGTGCAATGCATATCATGCTCTTGTGCACATGTGAAACGCATACACTGCAACGGCACTGCGACAGGGAGTGCGGCTGTGCATATGCATGCTGCGCGCCGATGGGCGCAAACCCTAACCACGCAGTCGCGTTGAGCAGGGACGACGCTGTCGTGGGTGGCGGCGGTGATGTGGGCGGAGGAGGGGAAGTCCGTTGAGTCAGCTGACGCTGCTGCTGCTGCCTGCTGGATGATGGAGCCGCTAACCAACGGCCGTGGTGCAGGTGATGCGCGTGCATGCATGCTTGTCTAACGCGGTTTGGGCTAGTAGTGAAGTTAGGTAGGTAGTAAGTAGGAAGAGCACCCGGTGGTGAATGTAAGTGTTGTGTGCTGTTGTGTGTGGTGTGCAATGCATGCCTCACATTGTGATACATGCCACAATCTCTGCATCCTATATATTGTACACTGTTAACACTCACAACGACATAGCACACCATAGGCTTTAACGTTGTGGCAGCAAAGCAAAGCAAAGTAAAGCCGATAAACAATGGAACGGGGCTGGCCCTCAAGTCATGCAAAGATCGTTGCGCTTGTAAGCAGCAATAGCAAGGATAGAAACGCAACCGCGACCACAACCACCACCACAACAACCACAACAACAACAACCCTCCTACCCACCCTACCCTCACACTAGCTTACAACCTGCATGCATTATATCAACTGCAACACCCTGTGTCCACACCCTTACTTACTAGGGTATAAGTCGCATTTCAACCATGTGGCCACATGCTATGTTAAAAAGGCAAAGCATACACCATAGGCAAGGCAAGGCAGGCAAAGCAAGCAGAGACGTGTTCACAATCACACCCGGGACCACCACCGCACACTACACTAAGCGCTCACATATGCTGTGCAATGCAACGATGGGTGAGCAGGTACCAACCTGAGCACACAGGTTGTGACGTGGCGATTGCGCCGCTCTTCAACCTAAACTAGTCTTCAATATAAGCGTTCACTACTACAACGCCTGGTATATCCACTCAACCATGGCGTGCAACTCAACATAGGCAGCACCGCGCTCAGTCCGCTAATATCACACAAACATAGTGATGGCTCTTGCGCGATGTGTTACATTTCAGTGGACACACTAGCTTGTGCACATGCATGTGCACGCTGTCACAGCGTCCCAGTAATGAGGGCTTCCCTTTACCTACTTAAACACGTGATGTGTTGACAGACATCACATTGCACCCAACCTGTACTCACCACAGCGCAGCAGCGCTCGCAACTATACCCAGCAACAACACTAGCAGATGCTATATACACAAACAATCACATATGGCGGAAGTCTGCAAATGTGGGCCGATGGTGTTTTGGGAATCGCTTCGCCACCGGCCCCTCATCCATGCTCGCATCAACCGCTGACTCCACCAACCTGCATGTGCACGTGCGTATGAGCGAGCGTGCATGCATGTACACACGCATGCATGCACATGCACCAACCTGCATGTGCATTGAGTGTGACAGTTGGGCTGCTCTGACAGTAGTACATAACAGTGATTTAAACTGGTACTTACTTGTAAATGACAAGGACAAAGAAGAGCATATGAAAGCCCAGCTTGACCAGCCTTTCTCGCTTCTCCCTTGGCAATTGCCGGAAGATATCCGTCACGTACACGTAATGTGTCTTCCGCAAGTACCTGCGCAAAGCAAGCAACAAGAGTTCACCATGTTGGTACACTAACAACACTCGTGATACTTGTAACAAGAGAGAGTAGGCCTGCATGCTGAGGCTCGCACACATGCACGCGTGTGTGCACACAGTATTGCATACACTCGCGCACGCACACACGTTAACATGCATGCACACACGAAGCTGTTGTCCCTACTTTCTGGCGTGGTATGCGAGCAGCGGTGCGTTGATGAGGAAGGCTATCCATCGTCCCGTGGCGAGGAAGGCGAGCGTGGCGGCGGCGTGCAGGGCGTACTCGGGGATGACGAGCCAGTTCAGACGCTCGGCAGCATCATGTGGGTTGATGAAGTCGTTCTCCAGATCCGCAACGCCAATCAACTGTAGGTGTAATTGGTGTTGGTGTCGTTGAACTCGCTACTGGATGTACCGCAAACAATATGATAACACCCAACAACACATGCACATGCATTGCTATCGACCAACCGTGTACATGGTTATGCCCAGCTCGCCGGCTGTGGCGCAGAAGGCCAGAAGCCACAGCACCAGGCCCACGTGCACCATCCTTCTCCTCCTATCCTTCCCCTCCTATCCTTCTTCTGCGACTCCGGCACACCATCCAGGCAAGGGACTACACCTTGGAGTAGCCCGCCAGCGCCCGTACCCCCTCACCGACGACAACAACAGCCACACTGCCGCCGCTTGCCTAGAAAATTTGCTGCCACATCCACGCTGCGGACATTGTCACAATTTCAAGGATTCCCGTGGTGGCCGCACGCAATTTGCCTCGAAACCCGTCAACTTTTCGGCACATCATCCACCAGGTTGTTTCCAGAGGATCAGTCAAAACCCACAAAACGTTTCCGCGGTTTCTACCGACATGGGCGCTGTTAGCGTTGTTAGTGGTGTCGTTGGCGTCGGCGGCGGTGTCGGCGGCGAGGGGCACAGCATTATCACCCTTGCGACTGATAGGCAGGCAGTTCACAGCCATGGGTGAGGGCACCGAGTTCGGTTTCTTCGTTGCCCGCGTCGCCGTGGTCCTCCTCTCCCTCCTCCTCTTCTTCCTCCTCCTCGCCGCTCTGGTCTCTCAGGCCGCCTCCGACCAACTCTCTCACCGTCAGGGCCGCATCGAGGCCAAACACCTCAACGCGCACTTCGACGACATGGCGGTGGAGCTGTGCAGAGCCATGAGATTGAAGAGCATGGAGGAACAGATCAAGAAGAGGAGGAAAGAGGAGGCGCGGAGGAAAGGAAGGAAGAAAAGGGCGGTGTTCGTACTCAGGTGTGATGAGTGTACACATTCAGTTGTAATTCACTTGAAGATGTTGTGTTGTTCGTAAGGTGGTTGAGGAGGTGAGTTGTGTGGTTCTACTTTCGCATGCACACAAGCAAGCACATTTGCACTTTGCACGCACGAGTGCACTCCAATGGCGTGAACAGTACATATGATGTACTCTATTGTTTTGTTGACAAGGGAGGAGTTTCTTGGGTCAAAACAACTGCGCAGGGGTATCGCGTGTTTTCATTGGTCCATTCTTGTTTAACTTGTGCTAAGAATGAACCCAACGCGTGGGTTGTGGCCTTGTTTGGACTCAAGTGTGCAGGTCTTACTGTTGTTTGTGATCTGCGGCAATCAGGTTTGAAGGGGACATTCTTGCAGCGCAGACGGCGTCACTGCGAGAGGAGATAACTGCCGTGTTGTTGATCGCCACGCCTGAAGATGAGGTGAGGCAGTGACAAGCCTGGTACAGGGAAGAAAGTACAACATGCGCGCACGTGCACACGCACACATGCATGCACATCCCTACACATCCACATGCGTGCAAGTGACCGCATGCACAGGTGCGCGCACGAACTCGTGTGCTCGTGCACACACGAGCGTACATGCGCGCACACATACACAGGCACATGCACTCATGCGCGCAGGACACATGCGGAAGCCGCGCTCATGCGCCTGCATACACGCTCACGCGCGCGTGTGCTTGTGCGCACACATACACATACACATACACATACACCTCTATTGCAGGTGGTTGTCCTCGTCGAGAGCTGCGGCGGCCTCGTCCACTCCTATGGCCTCGCCGCCGCGCAACTGGCTCGAGTAAAAGACAAGAACATCAGGCTGACCGTCATCGTGGACAAGGTGCAACATCTATGTGGTTTCTTTTGAGTGCATTGCACACACACACACACACACACACACGCACACACACTGTACCCGTTGCAAAACCCGACTGCTAATCGCCATCAGGTTGCAGCCAGCGGGGGTTACATGATGGCATGCGTGGCGGACCAGATTGTGGCGGCGCCATTTGCAGTTGTGGGCTCTATTGGCGTCATCGCGCAAGTAAGTGTGTGTGCGTAAACAATGTAGCACTATGTGCAGCAGTACTTATCTCTTATTGTTGTTCGGCAGGTTCCCAATGTGAACAGGTTGCTTGACAAATACAACATCGACATCGAGTTGCACACGGCGGGCGAGTACAAGAGGACGCTCACGATGCTGGGGAAGAACAGCGAACAGGGCCGAGCCAAGTTCATCGAAGCGCTCGAAGACGTCTATTCGCTCTTCAAAGACTTTGTGCACAAGTACAGACCAATGGTATGCGCCGTGCGCGCGTGTGTACGTGTTGACTTGCGTGCGAAAGTGTGCGCGTGCGTGGGCTTGCGCGTATGAGCGCACGCATGCAACATGTTGTTGCTTTAGCGTGCGTGCTAGCATCCACAGGCGCATGTGTGCAAGAAAGAGTGCGTGTTTGTGCGCACATGCGTGCGCGTGTCTGCAAAAATGAGCTCGTGCGTGTCTCACGTGTGCACACACGCATGCGTGTCCTCCAGCGCGTGTACGTGTCGTTGTATACAAACCAGAATTCTACCCTTTTGGCAGTTGGACGTGTCGAAGGTTGCCACGGGCGAGAGTTGGTACGGCGTGCGCGCGGTGGACCTCCACCTCGTCGACAAGCTCCTCACGAGCGACGAGTATCTCCTCGCGGCGGCCGCCACCGCCAACCTCTACGAGGTGCGTTGGGTGCGACGACATGGACTCGCGGAACGACTCACGGGACCACTCACAAGTGTTGTGTCGAGGATAATGACGGACGTCATGCAAATGGGACTGAGGCAAGCCGCTGCTGTTATGAGCTGATGACGTGTGATATTATTGTTGTTGGCTGTAGTTAGTGTCACTGTACATTGCTGTGCAGAACATTGCTGTGAGTGTAGGAGAGACTGTATGCCACGCGTAGAGAGGGAAACAACAACTTGGCTTCAGGGTGCATTGCAATGAATGAATAAAACTCTCAATTGAGGGAGTCAATCTAAGCAGATGCATAGAAGAATGTTCCACCAATGGCTTGCCCCAAGTCGTGCTTTGAGGCAAACGCGCGCACGTCATCCCCGCCTCGCGAGGCGGGGATATCCACGCTCTGTACCACCGCTTGCTGTCTATATAGTAGAAATACATACCGATGCCGCCCTGCATCAGAGAAACATGTGTAAATCAGACCTCTTTGTAAGAGCCTCAGTAATCACATGTGATCAAAAACTAAACTCACCTTCCCGAGGTGCACAGCCGTAGTATTTCACAAACTCCCTCCCTTTCGTGACATTTCTGTCTCGGTCGGGTATGTTGGCCACAAGCCAATGCAGCCACTGTTTGCTTGTCTCGAGTGTGTCTCCATTTCCCTCCTTCGTGGGCTTTGTGTCGGCATCCGCATCCACCATCATCAAACAATAGTGGCAGTAGTTGTCGTTGTCATCAACGGGGTAGGCATCCGCGTCCTCGCCCTCGTCGTTGATATCAAGCGTCACAACCGGAGCCTTCTGCGTCTGCATGAGCGTAGGAACAACAATATTATGCATACGCAACTGAACTGCACCAGCCTCTGTGCGTGCATGCATGCAAGGTTGGTTAGTGCATGCATGTGCACGCTCATGTGCATGTAAGCGTCCATGCGCGTGCGGATACAGATGCGCGTGCGCGCGTTTGTTTCTGTGGTGTCATAGCAATGTATACCAACATATGTGCTCGTGCGAATTTGCACACAACTACAAACTTCACATACCCATTCAAGTTCCAGCTCTATGCCCGAGTTGCGGTCCGTGACAGCGTGTGCTGCACCTTCATAACCAACTCGCAGCCGCGCAGTCATGAAACCGCTCTCCCCGCCCCCGAGCTCATTGTCATCGATAATATCTGGGATCACCCTAGCTCTCTGCACACTCATACACCATGAGGTGGTGGTCACATGGTGTTGTGGGTTAACTGGTTGTACGTGTGCCACCCCAACCCACCTTGAAGCGTGCTATGTTGGAAGACGTCCCGAAGCTGATCAGATACAGCACGGCCGCAATAGCCGCCAGCTGCACGGACACACACCACAGCAACATGGAAACGAACACAAAGACATACACACGCGCGCACGCGCAGGCAACTGCACGCGAGCGAGCACACATATGCACAAGGAGCTGCGAGCAATTGCTAGCACATGCAACACATCTGGACCTCAAGAAAGAGACTGCAGGCCTGTGCATGACAGTCATGCGATACATCGGAACAAGAACCTGCATATGCGACAGATGCAAGCTTACCTGAAATGCAGCTATGTAAAGGTAGATCCTGCACTCTCGCTTGTTCCAAGCCTGTGGCCACCAGTTCAGTTAACACAGCGCATCGCAAAGGTATCACAACACGCATACTCAACACGCATAATGCGGTGTTGATATTTGCATGCAAGCCTCGCAGCTTGTTCGCTAACAACACTGATTTTCCAATTCGAGGCAAATGCACACCTGCTGAGGTGCCCAAACCGTGCCAGGCAGGCTGGAGTAGTCCCTGCGTTTTGGAAGGAAATTTGTGTATGAACTTGGTGACCATGAGCAGGTAGGGATTCAAGTGTTTACTACATTCACCTATTGCCTGGGCGCACACATAGAGATGAAACATACCTGGCAGCTGGCCTGCTCAATATGGGTCGCCGCCCCAACATCTCTCCCCTCCTATGCTAACAATTGCATGAATGTGAGCTATAGATATAACCGTTAGGCCTATACCACGCTCCTACCTGCTGCGCCACAGTGCATGACAATACGCCTAGCAGCAGTTATCAGTTTTGCATTATTGGCTCCGCCGCCTGCTCGCCGCCTCTGGTCTTAAGGATGTGCTAGCTTACTGGCAGCAGGGACGCCAGTTTGACCTCTGCTGCGCCTGCCACTGAAGGTGACTGGTATGTGTAAGAGCGTGGTGCCAGTAGTGGCGAGGTCCGAAACTGGCGAGAGGTTGAGCAAACTGGCATAGGGTATATACTACTTAAACTCCACTCTAAGCAGGTCGTGTCCCACGTCGTCTAGTGGTTAGGATAACGCGCTTTCACCGCGTCGACCCGGGTTCAAGTCCCGGCGTGGGAGTTGAGCACATGCAGGCAAACACTGTTATTTTGCGCCATAATTATGCCCTAGTTAGTGGTCCTAGTGCGGCGTGGGAGCTGCCAATTGAGTTGAGCACACTCAGTCAACCGGCCATTTTGCGTAAAACCTGTGCGGCTGGTAGGTATTGGTGGTCCACAGACTGGAGAAGGTTTGCTTGGAGCGTGCTTGACCACTTAAACGCCGTTCCTATCAGCAACGGCTGCGCTTGATACGAGCGATGTAAAACATTGGTCGATATAAGCATTGGCAATGAACAATGCAATCGTCTTTTTAAACATATATATTTCAAAATTTTTTCCCTTACACCTTCGTGCGTGGTTACACATTCCCACAACACAAAACATGTAATGTGCGCGATTTATTCCTTGCGTTTGTTGTTGCGCATGTGTGTTTCTTGCCATCAGCACCGCTATTTATGGTAAACGTTGTGTTTATTAAGCATTAATAATGAACATTCCGGATCATTTTTTCCGTTCTGTAAAAGTTTCAAGACCTTTTTCCCTCCTACGCCTTGGCGCATGGTTATACATTCGCCAACGCAAAACTTGTAATGTTTTTGCATTCATTCTCGCGCCCATTGTTTCGCATGTGCGCTTTTTGTCGGCTCCACCGCCGCTGACGGTTCCGTACCTCAATAATGTCATGTCGACATGCCATGTCACGTTTTGGCAACATATGTTGAGGAGTGCATCATTAGGGCGGCCAACGAGAGGGCCAATCGAGTTTGCTTTCTTGCGACCGCCTGCCCTGATAGTGCAATACGCAGCAGGTTATCCTTTCCGTCAGCACCGGCCAACACCTTGTTTACAAAAAGAACGCACAATTGTACACATCCAACTGTATTGCAATTTTGTGGTATTGACCTCTCATCATGTGAACACACCAATCATCTTCGGCGCAAGGCCTCTGTTAGAGTAAGTGATGTTGCAGCTAGCTATACTGCTAAGCGATGGAGATTTGCGATGTGCGGTGGAGATGGGTTCAAACGTTTTGCGATTCAACTTACCAAGCATGCGTTTTTATGCGCAAAGACGTGCGTGCACACAAAGCTTTGCATGTGGAACTATTGAATATAAGCAAGCTCACGCAGTCGTCAGCACCCTGCACAATGGAGAAAGACTGGCAAGAGTGAGAGCTTGCGTATCAAGGCGCGAGCAAGCATGTTGTTGAACCTGATTGGATGGATGTACGGAAATGCTGTTGATTAGTTTGCAGGGCGGGTTGTTGTTTAGCCCCGGACATAACCTCTTTTGTGTGCATTCTTTATTTATAAACCAAGAGTTTACATCTCTTTAAGCGGAATCCTAATATCCGATGTCGAATGGTGACGAGTCAGAGGACGCGCAAATCCAACTTTATTTGCGTTTAAACATGCAAATTGCGCACATACTTGCATTTGCTTCAAGCCATGAAGTGATATGACGCAGTACGGTGGTTGTATATGTGGATTTGTCTCAGGCTCAATGTAGTTGCATAACGCCACTTTTCACCCAAACAATTTTATTCATGGCCACATTAACCACCAACGGCCACAGTTATTTACGCTTGCACGACAATGTAATAGAGTTTGAGATTTACCTACAGCACTGCCTGCAATAGCAATAAATCCCCCCACCCCCCACATAAAATACATCGGTACGTGCAATGTGCTACTATAATACGCATGCGGCATGCACGCCTATGCGGGCATGTAATTTGCGGATGTTATGCATGCTTGCATGTCTAACGGGGTGGTGGTATCGGTAATAGTGGTAGTGAAGGTAGAATAGGTCAGCCCAATGGTAAATTATTGAGTGACTGCCCGCATGCTGCACGCTGCTTGCACTTTTGGCATGTTCGTTGCATGCGCTTTCATACACCTCATTGCATACAAAAGATGCAAAGCATCACTCGCATATGCAATTCTACGTGAATGCCATAACCACATAACAAGCACTCACCAACTGAACCCCTGGGCTAAGGCAAGCGCTTGCATGCTATCTACTTACTACCCCTACCCCCATCGTGTACACTTGTGTTCACTAACACATACATCGCAGTCAATGGCATCACACGCCTAGCATACTATCTTTCCATATGATGATAACCCTAACCAAGACCAATCTTGTGCTGTATGCATAGCTTCAATTGCATCAACGTTGTGAGCTGATGTGACAGTCAAGCGCATTGTTGCAACTTCCTTACAAGCGGCGTTCAAGGTTTTATAGATCCTTGTTGTGACTGGAAGTTAAAGTTCACAATGTCAACAACAGCTTGCCGTGGTTTTCATTAGCCCCCATCTTTTCATGCGCCTTGGCAACATCCTCCAACTTGTACATGGAGTCCACCACTGGTGCATATGTGCCTGGAGACAACGAGACACCATAACACGTTGAACAGTGTGCTGGCAGGTTGAAGACTTTTTGTAAACCACGATGTTCTCATACTTCCATCACACATAAAAGCTTGTGACCAACTGTGTAGACTTAGTCAATGCACCTCAGGGCACTCACCATTTGCAAAAAGAGGTAATGCATGCTCTGCAAACTCGCGCGCCAATTTGATCTGCATGGAGGACAATGGAACGTTCACTGCCAAGCCACTGGCAAGCATATGCACACGGTTTTGTTCTGGGCCTACTACACCAGACTAGCACTTTCAGGACCAACAAACAAGAGCTAATAAAACCATTCACGAGAAACTAACGTTTGCGCACCTTGTATTCATCTGGCCTGTAGCGCAATGTCGTCGCAAGAAGTGAGACCCGCTTTCGCAAGAGCCGTCCCATCATATCACCTGCAAGCATCAACATGATGCGCGCATTGCCCATGCGCTGAACATGTTCCAATGCTTCAGATTTGGCACTTCAGGTCACAGTGCTTGTATGCACCTTTCACTATGGGCCCACCCAATGTGCCATAAAGCACCCATCTGCCATCCATTGCAATGGCTTTCGAGTTGTACTCCCTTTGCATGGACGAATATTGTAAGTCTTAAGAACCTCTACCGACAACTCAATTGCGGGGAGCAGGCGGCTCTGAGTAGTACACACCTACCAGAAGGAACCACCCACACAGTCGAGAATCACATCAACACCCTTGCCTTCAGTGGCATCCAAGACCTGAGCAGAACAACGGCAGGTGCTGTCAACATCCTGCTGGCGTACTGTTAATGCACAGCGTGGGCAAGGGCAAACTGAGACAGGAGAACCTTTTGGGAGAAGTCTCCTGCTTCTTTGTAGTTTATTGCTGCTTTCGCTCCCAGCTTTTCTGCGGTCTGCAATTTGGCGTCTGTGCCTGCTGTAGCAATCACTTGCGCACCACACTGGACAGCCAACTGGCAATAACAGAATGTTGGTAACAATTTCAATGTTGACAAACAGTTTCACATATGCACACACACGTACATGCATGCACGCCCGCAACTGCTACACAATGACATACCTGAATGGCGGCAGTGCCCACACCACTGCCGGCTGCATGTATCAGTACGCTGTCACCTTGCTGAAGCTGCAAACGCAGTCACACAATTGAGGGTCATATGAGTTGCTGCTCTCCACACGAGAGCAAGCACTTATACAAACCTTTCCGATGAAAAACAGGAGCTGGTATGCAGTGAGCCATGTCTCCGGGATAGCAGCGGCTTGCACGTAATCCAGGTTATCTGGAATGGGCATCGCCATCCTCTCATCCACTACCACATACTACAGACCACTCAGCAACATGTCGGTGGCGGTGATACCACGAAGTATACAGACATACACAACAACATACATGCAGTTGGAATGCTGATGTTGTTGAGTGAAGTGGGTTCTGTTGACAACAGTTGTACGCACAGTCAGACATGTACCTCTGCGTAACCACCACCGGTAAGGAGCGCCATCACACGGTCACCAACCTGCAAAGCCATTGTTAAGGTATGCACAAGTTTTTCCCATTACAAGGCAGCAGCTAATACGTATCAAAGTACCACATGCATGCCATGTGATTGTGCATTCAGCATTTGCCAAACAAAGGCTGCGCAAGAGACTTCAAACATGATTTAAGCATGCGGTTGACTGTTTCTTTCTGCACGCTTTGAAGCCTGTATCACTAATCACCTGCCAGGTGGAGCTGCACTTGTCCCCCTTGGCTTCAACCTCGCCAGCGACCTCCACGCCCAGGATGGGGTTGATGCCGGGTGGCACCGGATACTGCCCGGCACGCTGCAGCACGTCCATCCTGTTCACGCCAGTCGCCTGCTTGCACACAGAGAGAAGCACATGGGGAGTGCAATCGGGCACTTGCTGATAATGCCATGCATGTTCTCATGCATGCATGGGAACAAAGCCATGACCCTCTGGTTTGTATGCCATGCATCATGCGCTGTTAGCTTGCGTGCCGGTTACGTTTAGAACCCATTGCGCTGCCGGATGACAGCAGAGAGAGCGGCTCCTTTTCAAGACCACTTCTCATTCAACCTGTTCTGCGGAGAGAAGGGCTGTGTGCACTCTCCTCATGCATGGCCGACCATTTCACAGCGTAAAACTTGTCCTATGACTACAAGCTTGCTTGCAGTCATGTCCTGTTACGCAAGCTTATGGCACAAACGCAGGCTTGCATGCTGAAAACATGCACAAACAGCATGCCAGCTCTGATGAACATCGCAAGGAACAACGCATGCTGCTGGCCTTGTCTCGTCGCTGCTGACCTTCACTCTGACGAGTAGCTCGTTGGCTTTGGGCGTAGGCTTGTCCGTCTCGCCAATGTAGAGAGTATCCACCCCTCCCAGCTGTGTCTGCAGCACCGCCCTCATCTTGCCGCCGCCCGCCATAGCTGCAAGGAGCTCAGCAAGCTAGCATGCTTCACAGCGCAACTTGACTCAAAGCTTAGCTTACGTGGCGTATGAGACGCACACTGCGCAGCTAAGGCTTATCTCACGCCTGGGCAGCCGATTGAGATCAACAGATGGTCTCAAGCTGACATTGCTGTGGTGATTGTCGTGGTGGTGGTTGCAGCCGCCGGCTGTCGTCGCAGCCTGCTGGCGCCGGTGCTGGGGCCTATGAGTTAGCACGAACCAGCGCACGGCAGCAACAAGCGTTGCGGCGGTGTTCGGCCACTACTTGATCAGCGACGGGTAAGGAGATGTGCTTGGCTTAGCTTAGCTTGGGGTGCAGGTTCATGGCCCTGACAACGGCATGCTTAGCGCATTGGCCTTTCTCAGGGCCGCAAGAAGCACTTACATCCAGCATTTCATCTTGTTGGTTCCTTGCTGAAGTCTTCTTTCCAGCCAGAAGGGCAAGGCACTTGCAGAACACACTGCAAGTGGTGCACAATGACGATAAGTGCGGGGATGGCCCCTGCGGCAGCGGCGTCATGGAGCACGGTGCAGCCAATATATGAGAGCGTGTGGCTGTCACTGAAGCACCTGCACGCCGCTCAGTTGCATCCAGCTGCTGTGCTTGCCGCATACCAAAAGGCCGATCCCCTTGCCTCTGCCCTGGTCATCGCTTTGATCGTTTCAGTTATCGTCTACGTGCTTTCTATCATCACCGGCAATGTCTCACAGGTATGCACAGCACCCCGCATGCATTACGCATGTCGCCTAGCGTGTCAATATGCTGTCAAACACACGCGTCACCTGTAGCAAGGCAAGCGTGCTCTGTACAACATCATACATTCTTCTGTAATGCATATATGCAGGTAGACAGGCTCTGGTCCCTGCTTCCAGGCTTCTATGTTGTGCACTTCACTCTTCCCACCCTGCTGCAATACCTTGAGCCACGCCTATTGATCATGCTACTGCTACCGCTGCTGTGGGGTGCGCGCCTCACTTACAACTACGCTCGCAAAGGCGGCTATGAATGGAAAGCAGAAGACTACAGGTCTGCAGCTGAGTTGTGAATCTTGTCAGCGCATGCCATTTGCATTGCAATGATGCCCCTTGATGATCTGTTTTACATCAGGTGGGAAGTTGTAAGGAAGGCCATGCCGTGGCCCCTTTTCCAGCTGCTCAACATCACCTTTATAGCGCCCATCCAGAATTACCTGCTTTTTGCGCTGGCCACGCCCGCATACTTGGCGTGGCGCGTGCGAGGGCGGGTGCCACTTAATTACTTGGACGCAGCTGCGGTGCTGCTGTGGAGCGCGTGCTGGCTTGGTGAGATTATTGCAGACCAGCAGCAGTGGAGCTTCCATCAGGCCAAGTACGCTGCCAAAGGCAAAGCTAGCGGCTGGCTGGCGCATGACATACAGGATGGCTTTCTGCAGCACGGCCTGTTCAGGTGAGAGAACTAACTGTGGTGTCTACTTCCAGGGTTGTTCTGAGAACTGCAAGCACATGTAGGTGTGGACTCATGTGTAAGGTCATATCACCAACTGACAGGAACGTTGTGGTTCATTGGTTGTAGGTATTCAAGGCATCCCAACTTTCTTTGCGAGATCAGTCTGTGGTGGTGTTATTACCTTTTTTCAGTTGCGGCAACCGGTGTGTGGCTGAATTGGACTCTTGCCGGTGCTATCGGTCTCACCCTTCTGTTTCAAGGCTCCACCGACCTGACTGAGCGAATATCTGCAAGCAAGTACCCTGCATACAAGAGATACCAACAGATTACCTCGCGGTTGCTGCCATGGTTTCCAAATTATGCGCTGGAGAAGCAAGCATGAATTTTTATGCAATTATGATATCTGGCCCTATCTGACAGGACCCCATTGGCCGAACCACTTCTTGCTTATTGAGTACGAGCGCGATATGATCATTGTTGATTGCATGCAAACAATACATATGTATGCGCCTTAGCGCTTTTTGCCATGTTCACAGTGCTGCTTGGACTGCAAAATGTGCAAATGCCAGCGGTGATACTGGTTATGGGCGGTGTGTTTATGTACCTGTTCTCAGCATGTTCTTATGTGCTATCAAGTTGTGGTTTGTGATATACTGCATCACCAGAGCTCGCTTGATTTGCGTGCATGCGGGGTTAAAAGCCCGAGTGGCATGACTGTCATCGCCAATTGCACGTACGACCACAAGGTAGACATAATCATAACACAAAAGTTGCTCGGAGTAGACTCTGTAGTACAGAAAAGGTAACCGTGCAAGAGCGCATATGTGATGAATATATTCATCTTGGCATAGGTAAATAGAAGGGCCCGACACGACAAGCAGATACAAACTCACCATCCAACCCTTGCAGCAGCACCTAACCAGCAGGCAATGTCGCAGCAGCACTACGCAGTGCAGTGCTGACAATGGCAAGCTTGGGTGACGTTGGAGCGAGGGGCGGGGCAGAGGGGCCCTGCCAAAAGCGGTGAGGGTTGCAACATGGGCAACTAAGCAGTGGCAGGCGTGGAATGAGAGAGGACGTGAGCGCAGACATAGAGGAGTGGTGGGGGAGAAGGAGACAAGGAGGGAGAGAGCGGGTTGCACTGCATCGCACCGCACGTCTTCCGTTGCACATTAACGTTTTCCAATTGCAACAAGTGTTGAACAAGTAATTACATAATGTCGGGTTGCGCGGGGTCAAGCGCTAAACCTTCTCGGACAACATGAAAAGACCTATGCTGTGGTTGGGGAAGCAGTGCAGCAGTGGCCTGCGAGATGATGTAAACAAGGGTGAAGGAAAAAGAGTACCTCCCTGCTAGAGGTGTGCAGTGGAAAGGGGCTAACTACGCCACTATGGATGAGGTAGAACAGCGGGGAGTCATGATACTAGTCACGAATAGCGTGAGTCGACAAGCCACTACTAGAGGTAGCGTTGTAACTACAGAGCCTTGCGTGAGTGGGCCTTGCGTGAGTGGGTCTATCTAGTGTTAAGTGAGGTGAATGAATGTAGCAAAGTGATGCCACACCCGGATGGTAACGGTTCACACCGTGCTCATAATGCAACCAAGATCACACACAATGAGAAACAGTGCACACGCTGCTGACGCTGCACTCTCTCACAGGTATGAAGGCTTCTTGGCGATTAGGACAGCTTGCTACGCGCAATTGACACCCCTGCACAACTTGCTGTCTCGGAGTCTCGTTCAACAGAACACTCGCAGCATGCAATAGCTGACTTCGAGCTTCACAACTCAAAAGCTATATTACACTTTCTCAAGTCTACTCTTACGTACTATGAGTTTTCACTCAATCATAGTTTAACCAAGTATACAAGTAAGCAATCTGCCTACTTATACTATCGTATGAACACATGTGAGTTATTAATCTATCGAGTTGAACCGGTCCAATCACGGCAACTCATTAGCTATTTACTACTGAACTGTCTACTCTAAACGAGCAAGGAGCAAGTCTATCCATGGGCAGCTTGGTGGACTCACAACGGATCAGCTAAGATCGAGGGATCTCCTGGGTCAAAAGTTCCAAGGTCTTGGCTAGAATGCGAGGCGAAGCGGTCGTGACGTAATTTTAACGGATGGCTAGAGAGTCGCGTGAGAGGGTCGCAACTCCAATGTATCAGCTATGCGGGGTTTCAACGAGGATTGTCTTGGGACGGGTCAGCGGTGGTGAAGGATTAATGTGAATAGCGAGAGTCAGACTGGTTGAAGGGGAGTAAGATGCCGGTAGCCTGGGATGCGAGCTGAATGTAGGCATACCAGAGAAGGATGAGCCGTCCTGGACGGTTTGCATGACATCTATCAGGTTGCGCGGGGTCGAGCGCTAAACCCTCTCAAACAGCATTACAACAACTGTGATGTGGTTGGGGAAGCAGTGCAGCAGTGGCCTGCGAGCTGCTGTAAACATGAGTGAAGGCAAAAGTGTACCTCCCTGCGTAAGTGTGCAATGGAAAGGGGCTGACTATGATGCCAAGGATGAGGTAGAACAACGGGGAGTCATGATACTAGTCACGGATAGCGTGAGTCAACAACCCACCCCCCTCATGCATGTTAAAGTCCTTGCTGCAGGACTCAATTGGAGCGGGAGTTCGGTGGTTCGTGGGCGCGGCAAACATCACACTGCTAGGCTTCGATGGGGACCTTTCGGAGAGGAGGGTCCAGGCAATAGCAGTGCATGCCGTTGTTGCAGCCATTGCACAGCACCATGAGGGTGTCATCATCCGCACTACCGCACTGCTCACAGCGCTTGCTGCAGAGGGGGCGTGGATGGCGGATGATGTCAAAGCATGCCACTTGTGGAAGGTGACAGGTGCGCAGTTGGTGATGTTGTTCTTGAGATGCTCGCCGTTGTTGCCGAGGAGGTCAAGTCAGGACTCCGGATGCATACACTTTAAGGACTTTATAGATGACGCGCTGGACACTGATGTCTAGCGTGTCTTGGGTGCGGGCCATGCGGTACACAAAGTCACCTGCTTCAAAGCGCCTGTTGCGCTGCTTGTAGAAGACATTGCGGACGCGTTTATAACGCAGTGTGTCGTGGTGCTTAAAAATGTGCAGGTTGATCATGGTCATGGGAATCAAATTGTCACATCCCACTCGACCACAAAAGACTTGGTGCTTTTTATGGTCAATTTATGGTAATTTAATGTACCTTCCCGGTACATTTCCCCCCACTTAAGAACGCTGACGTCCTCGGCAGCTGGCGCTCATCAGCGGGGAATCTTCCCAAGGGTCTGATTTAGGGTCGGTCACCGGCCCCACTACCCAAGGACCGGTCAATTTAGGCCCATACCGGTCAACGCGCGCGTAGCGCACCGCTGCCGGCCCCACAGGTCGCATCGTATACGTACCTCCATACCCAAAGCGTCTCTAGAGACGGTGTGGTATGTGTGGTCGAGACGCTCAGCGTCTCTGCCGGTCGGCCTATGGACGGCACGTTATAAGTCCCTAACCTAACTGGTATCTATATCGGTTACCGACTGGTGATATCGAGACCTTGCAAAGGCTTGGATATCAGCAATCTTTACTCTCCTGTGGGTGGGCGTTGCTAGCGTGGGCGGCGGCGTGGGCGGCGGCGGCGGCGGAGGAGGCGGCGGCGGCGGCGGAGTTACTAGTGCTAGTGTACTTAATGCTAGTTGTGCTTGACCGTGGTGGGCCCCTCCTCTGGGTTATATGATCAGTGGGCAGGGCACTGGTTAGTTTTGTTCCTTGCTGCACTAGTGAGTCAGTTGATACGATGCTTGTGTGTGCGTGTGCGTTGAGTTACGTGCATCATGTGCGTTGCATTGCGTGCAAGCATGCGTGTGTATATGCGTGTGTAGCATACGCATGCGAAATTGTTGCTTACATGCGTAAGTGTGTATGGCATATTGTGACATGTGGGGTTGTGTTGGCAGCACCTCTGTTGATTGTTGTGCGGCAAGGCCTTCGACACTCTGTCAGCTGCTGCATGATAGCTCAGGTGGGTGGTGTAAACAGCAAGTTGCTATTGCGTGCATGTGGCACAGCACAGCTTGTTACTGCATTGTGTGACATGTGGCATTGTGTTGGCAGTACCTCTGTTCATCGCTGTGCGGTAAGGCCTTTGACTCTGTTAGTTGTCGTATAGTAGCTCAGATGGGTAGTTGGGTGTCAACGGCAACTTACTATTGCATTGTACATTGTGGGGAACACTGTGCATTGTAGCAAACACTGTGCATGTGGCAAACAGTGAGTGTAGCATGGGCTTGTTATCATGGTTTGCGCAATGCATTTACATAACGTGTGAGTGTCAGCAGCTGCTACTACGTGTTCCATGTGTGTAGCATGCGTGTGTGTAGCATGGGCCTTTCACTGCATCGTCTGACACGTGTGATTAACGCTGTAGTATCTGTTGCTCACCAATGCGCGACAAGGCAGCAAGTGCCTCAATTGCCACCAGCAAGACACTGTCAGGTGGTGCTAGCTTCACAGGTGGGTGGGTGGGGTGGTGGGTGGCAGCTTGCTAATACGCTGTGCACGCCTGCAACGTTTGTGCAATGCGGGCATGCATGCGACTCATTCATCAAGTGCAGGATCATGGCTTGGCGTGGAGCTCTGCGTCATGTAAGAGTCATGAGTAGCCTGCAAGGGCTGCACGTGTCCAAGGCTTTTGGGGATGGTATTGAGTTTGCGGCGGCTGCCAAGGTGTTGAACAAGGGGCATCACGATGGAGAGTCAAGTCTCTCTCCATCGCGCATTCTGCCTGCATTCACCTCAATTGCTGCACCGGTGCTATCAACACCAGTGACCAACACCTCTGCATTCAATGCATCTTCATTGTGGTTGCCCTTAGCGGCATTGGCAGCCATGGCTGGCGGCATACAAGTAAGCGCTCACGGCAAGCCTTGCTTAAGTACTATGAAGTCTTGTACTGCAAGACAACAACTTCTTACGCCATCTACCGTTGCAGGCCAACATGAGTAGCGATCATGAAGATGAAGAAGCAGAGGAGCACGGGATGCCCCCATCCCCCAGTTCTGCACCGGGCGTGCCAACAGTGGCGGACATATTGAACCGCAAACACAAAGAACGCCCGTCCAATACTCGTGTGAAATATCAGCGAGGACTACGGTTGTATGAGGTATAGACTTGTAATGCTAGGCAACAGTACAAGTGTCAATAGCTATAGATTTGAATGTTTTGCAAGTGTAACTTCAATTGTAGGAGTGGTGCACTCGACATCGACTGTCCCTACGCATTGAAGCGAGCATTGTGGAACGCTTCATGACCGAGCATCATGAGTGGGCATGGAACAAGTTGGAAAACTGCATGAAGAGTTTGCAGGATGCCGCAAAAGATCAGGCAATGCGAGACGGCAATGGCACTATACCAATCAACTTGCGCAGCATTCCCATAATCCAACGAATCCTGCGAACTGCACGNATAGTAGGGCATTTAACTGCACGACAAAGCATATCAGAGACCGCCAAAATGTAAGCTAAGCTTCATGTTGATTGCACAGCCATGATGCTGATCTCAAAAACAAGAGCATGACTTAATTATATCAACAGGGAGTTCAAGGACCGGTTAGCTGGGACGGCTGCAGAAAGTTACACACCTGCTCAGTATCAGAGCATGAATGAGTATTGGCTTCACAAAAGTGCAAACGCTACTAACATTGCGAAGCAAGCCGCTGCGTTGAGAGCTCGGTAACTGTCATGCTCGGTGCCATGTTGCGGGGTTATGCACGTGTCGACATGATTGTATTGGTCAATAGGAGTGTCACCATCATTAACAGTTGCTAAATGCGTGAGCAGGCTGGATCTTGCAATGCGTCATACTTGTTTATCGCGCGGTGATGCCGTCAGGGCAGCAGAAGAATGCGATCTGTACAAGTATGATGTGGGGACTGGGTGCTTAGGACCGGATCAAGGCGTGATACTCTGTTTTGTGTCACGCAACGGAAAGATGAATAAGGTGTGCATTTGCCTTTTGTTTCCAACCTTAAGCTTTCATCTCACACCACTTGTGCCACAACATGCTCAGTATAGTGTTGCGCAGAATGGCAATGTGGAGTACTTCGGCGGGCTGCGACACTGGAATCCCATGTGTGACATGCACAATGCACTGGCATGCACTTTCTTCCACAAGTACCACATCGCGCAACGCCCATTCCCTTCCTTTGAATCGCGACAATCTTGGTACGCTATGCGCATAGCATCGTGCTTGCATACAATACTTAATTAATAATGCGTGGTATGGCGAGCCATTGTTCCCTGGTGAGAGGACCGGAAAGGCTATCAGTTACAGACAACAATACTTGAACTCCTGTGAAGCATTCAAAAAATGTGGCATCGTCACCGGCCGCGCCAAAGTACATGCCCCGCGCAAAGAAGCGAGTCAGCGAGCCATGAATGCCGGGTGAGTTTGCACTACTTTGTGCCATTCTCTTGCTGTCCACACCTTAGCACTGGGTTGATAGGGCAAGTGAGGAGGGCATCAAGCAAAATGGGCGGTGGAACAACGAGCACTTCAACAAGTCCTATGTCACACAGCTCCATGTGGGTACTTGTGCTGTAATAGCAGGTTATGGGCATCAGAGTCACGAGCATAAGCATGTGCTGGCCCGATCACGGTTTCCCTTACCCGACAACATTCGTAAGTGCATCTTCCCGCAGCTGGAGGAGCATCTTGCCTCTGTCATGCAGGTACCTTCTGTTGAATTCTTTTGCACATAACTTGCTCACTCTAAGATGTGATGCAATGGCTTTGCCACATGCAGTCAAGTGTTGCACTGTATTGATGTCGGCACACGCTTTACACATGCATTCCTGCAGCGCTGCTTCGATGGTCCCGACGAGGTGCGAGACTATGCTGCATACAAGCATCTTCTCATGTTGGACTATCTGCGAGATGTTATCGGACAGGTAAGCATGTGTATATCCTTATCAACAAGTGCAGTCCGCGATCATGAGTCTTGTGTATTGCTTATTAGGATGTCGCCATCATGCGCAATGAGGTTGTGCAACTGCGCGGCGGTACCACATACGGCTGCACAGACCTATCAGTTTGTGACCACCATCTGTTCAACACGCCACAGTTCAATGCGTGGGCCAACACCGTCGTCGCCGCTCACGACCAGTCCATGCAAGAAGCAAATCCGCAATATGAAGATTTGCCGGATCGGGTATGTATGACACACAACTGCTTGGTTGACTTGCTGTTGTACAATGTGTATCACGGTTTGTCCCCTTAATGGTTCTTAAGGTCTATATATGTTGTGGTCGCGCAGCTAGCGCACATCATGCGCGGCAACTATGCATTAATGACCGTGACCAAAGACCGCATTGTGGACGTCGCCTGCAAGCTTCATCGTGTCATTACAGCTATCGACGCCGGCTTTGCAGCGACACAGGCAGAAGTGAAGGTTGTGGCTGACTTGGTGCGAAAGCTAGGTGCCGGTATGGGGGTGTCTTTGCCTGCAGATGTGGCATCAACAGCTGCTCGTGAAGAGGCACCGTCCGCACCATCACCGTCACGCAAACGCGCACGTGCCAATGATCCCCGTCGTGCTTCTGATCCATCATCAGCGGCAGGCGATAATGTCACTCGGCAATCAGCACCTTCTGTCGCCGCTACCTCTGTACCCACCAAGTATAGAATGAAGATTGACTTACCAACCGTGGTAGCGGTGTGGCAAGAATACACGACGGGCATAGATGGTGGGCCGGCAATCCGCGACTTGGATGACAAGTTCAAGTCCACTTGGCGTTGCGGCGATGAGCGCATGCGCAAGCAATACGGCAAGCGCAATGTTCTGTATAAAGCTATCAAGGAGTTGGCGGCATTGCGGGACATCAGTGAAGACATGGCAGCACAACAGTTGGATCAGCAGCGGCAAGAGCAGCAAAAGCCAACTGCAAACGGCAAAGACACCAGACCATTGACTGTAGCAGAGCTGACTGAAGTGCTGCGCCCCAAGAACAGGAAAGAAGTTGGTGAATAGCTTAGCTGATCTGGTGCAATAAGTTGATCATTTGTGCAGTCACTCATTCAAGTAGCTTGCACATGCGTATGCGCCCCCCCCCCCGCCCCCCCCTCTTACACACACACACACACATACATGTGTGTGTGTGTGTGTGTGTGTGTGTGTGTGTGTGTGTGTGTGTGTGTGTGTGTGTGTGTGTGTGTGT
>RHPI01002204.1:116068-203402 GCA_009103225.1 Chlorokybus atmophyticus
TATATATGTGTCTAGGTGTATTTGCCACCCAGCAGCGCTCAGCAAATGACGACGCTGGCGCGGACGGGCGTCGACCGTCGGCCCGGGGTGAGCGCCGACGGCGCGGCGCTCGGTTAACCGAGGGCGGCCGCTCGGCCGTTGGGGCGCCGGCCTCGCGCGCGGCTGCCGGCCTTTCCCGCCGGTCGGGCCCGCGGGGGCCACGCGGGCCGTCTCTGCGGCCTCCTGGCGACGGTGCGGGCTTCCGACTCCGGTACGAAAAGGCACAGGTGCGAAGCAGCAGATTGAATTTGTACGCCGTCGAGGGCCTACGGACTGCGGTGGTGAAGCTTAGGGTAAATTGCCTAAAGTTGGGGATGTTTTGGGGTTTTAACGGTATAGCGCACGGGCTATTGGGATTTTGGCGGACATGTATATGAGTTAATTGAAGCTAAGAATATATGCTATACAACGCATAATTTTTCAAGATTTATGGAGCACTGTAGCGTCAGTTATCTCGCGCCAAAATAGGGTGTGTGGCATAAAAAAGTGAAAAGTCAATTTGCCCGAACTTGGTGACTCGAGAAAGGCTGTCAGCAGCCTTCTCGAGTCCTCAAGCATAGTCAGTGTATGGGCAGCAACCATTGCGAATTGGCTGTTGTCAGGCGCTGCAGGCTGGGCTGCAGGTGGCTGACAGCCTTGATAAGTGGTGATGGCCAGGCCTTTTCAGCTGCAGCCGTTTGGCGCCGCAAACGACGCAGCTGGCGCCAAAATGCCTTGCACTGTTGCATGCAAGGTTAGGCAGCAAGGAGGCGGCGACATAGCTCAGGGTGTAGGCAGCATGCATGAGGTGAGAAGAGTGGGCGCTTGTATTGCATGCATGTTTATGTACAAGGTGTTGTGTGTTTGCTTGTTCCAAGCTATCTATGCTTGGCTGACCGTGTGGTTCTGGCGCCTCTTCAATCTCCATCTCTTGCCCGCCTCCTTGGCGAGGTGGTTGGGTTGGGGGGCGAGCTGGTGTCCTCGGCAGTCCCACATGGAGTCTAGAGAGTTGCTGTAGGTTAAGGGGTCAGCAGTGTACTTGTTCAATAGTTTTCCAGCCTCTTTTGCTGTGCGCTCCCTCTCCTCTCTCTCATTGTTAAATGCTTGTGCATGCTCAGCCTCTGCTCTCTCAGCTTCTGCTTGTGCCTCACCTCTTGCCTGCCTGCGCTTCTCCTTCTCTCTCTTAGCCAGCATCTTATTTAGGGCTCTTTCCTTATTCTTGGTTGCCATCTTCTCTGCCTTGTTGATTGCCTCCTGTGTTGCCTGCTCCTTCTTGTGTGCTGCTGCCTCCTTGCGTGCTTCTTGGCGGCTGCCTGATCTGCCTTCTCCTAGTCAATCCTCTCTGGTTTATTTGCTATCTCTTGAGATGTAAGTAGCTCAGCTGGCTTGCATCCCTTCCTTCTCTTCGCTGGCTCCTGTGTGCTTGTGCCAGCCTCCTCGTTGTTGTCTTCATGCTTGTCCTCAGCCTCCTCTTGTATAGCTGTTAGCAATGCAGACAGGCCAGGAGGGGGAGGGGCCTTTTCTTTGTCGGTGAAGTACTTGTCGCACACATGCAGGTCCAGAGGCTACAACCCACAGGCGCGGAAGCCGTTGATGATGTTGGGGGCAGAGAGACCAGCATAGTAAGGTGCCACCAGCATGCTTAGGAACTCCTTCCGGGAGAGGTCATACCCAGAGCGCTCATCATTTCTCCTGTGGTATTCTTTCATGTAACACTCCTTGAAGGGGTGAAAACATGAAACGTCTAACACTTGCAGTCTGTATGTAGTGTAAGGGGGGAGGACGAGAATGTGAAGGCCATGCTCTTGTGCGTAGCGTATCATGCTCACATTGTATCTATTAACGTGCCCGTCCACCACCAGCAGTGCAGGGTTGAAAGGGCTGCAACCTCCTGGCATCCACTCTGCTAGCTTCCTGATCCACATCTCAAAGATTTCTATTGTCATCCAGGCATTTTCCTGGCAGTAGAACATGGCTCCTGGCACACTGAAGTCTTTGTTGTCTACTGTCAACCTCTGCCCCTTGACAATCACCAAAGGTAGGGCAGCCATTCCAGCACCGGTAACAGCACACATCATAGTGATATGTTCTCTGCTTCCAGTAGCTGCTGTTTGAGCCCACTTGGCACCACTGTGCATCACAGGTGTGCATCAGTCTCTGCTTGTAACATGCATAGCTCAACATGCTAACATTGCCTACCATTCACAAATGATTCTCTCATTGTTGTTGGTAGTGTCTGGCTCGATGCCAACTTCGTCCGCACTTATGATCCTCTCAGGGCCAATCCCCAACTCGTCAACAGTTTCTGCTAGCAGGCGAAAGTATTGGTAGACTGCATCCCTCCTGAAGCTCACCCTCGTGGAATTGTCCAGGGGCTCTGCTTTCCTGCTGACCAGGTTCTGTCTTGCTTGAAAAAGTCTGCACCATTTGTAGCCAGGTACTCCCCCCTTAAACATCTGCTTCCTCCGGATCACTAACTAGCCTTTTGCCAGCCTCTACACATATTTCTGACCAAGTAACTCCCCTCCCCCATTTGTTGCGTTGAATGACCCACTGTGCCAGGTCTGTTTCTTCGTCTTATGTAAAGAGTGCAGGTGCACCAGTGCCTCTGCATTGCATGTACTTGTGTGAGAACCCTTGCATTATGCTGCCCAAAGGCACAGCTGCACAGTTGCACTCAACATGCTAACATGCTAACACTTGCACAGGTGCACAAGAACTCACTTGTAGGCTGAGAGATCAAAGGCTGCACAGAAGCGTCTCATGATGGTATCCGGAATGCCCAGGTCCGTGCAAGCATCATCAGCAAACATACACCCCTTGTTGATGGAAGCCACAGCCAGCTGGATCTCCTCCATCTGGCCCTCGTATGTTGTGTAGCTCCTTTTATTTCTTCTGGCAGCAGGGGTTGTAGCCTTGACACGCTTGCCCTGCCAGCATGCATACATGTCACAGGATGCCAGGGTGGTCTGAGTGCGAAGGCACAGTGATGACATGCGTGCTGCAAACAAGCAGCACCCCCACCCTTGCGGATGTACGTGGCATGCTAGGTAGGGAGTAGTAGAGTAGCAGGATGTAGTTGCGTTTGAACTCCTTGCAGTGTTGTAATGAAGTCTCCCTCACTCTGTCTCCTAGCTGTGCATGCCCACCACTCCTCACCTCTCCTCTCTAACTCACACCAACACCTTCAATCTCAAAACCCACACAAATACTTAGCTAGAATCCTTCTAGCACCTCACAACAACTAGCAACGCAACAAACACGGCACCCCCCCAACTTGCAGCATCTACAGCAGCCACAATGGCCACCCCCACCACCATTTAAAGCGTAACAATACGTCTAAAAAGTGTGGCACACTTACTTTTATACCCCCGCGCCAAAGTGCATGAAACTTGGTAAATAAGGTCTCCTAACGAATAGGAACCCCCCCAAAAAAAAAATCACTCAGTTAGGATTTCGTAAGCAAAAGTTACAACTTCACAAGTACAAGAGAGGCTGACCCTCATTTGAATCCGCAAAAAAGCAAAATTTCAATTTCGTAACTGGCGCCATACTTGGCCGTTTGGGCACTTGTTTGGTTTGCATAGGTCTATAGAACCCGTATCTACCCTTAAAATATGGCCGGCAAACACCCATTGGTCCGCCAGTTACAGGCCAAAAACGGCTTATCCCCATCTTAGGGTCGGTTCCCAACTCAGGACAATTGACCCTACTGCATGGTATGCTGCTTGCTGTATGACGTACAAAGCTAGTTTTCTAGTTAACATTGGTACAGCAGCATGTACGGTTCAACCACTGTGCAGCGCTGCTGCTGCGTGTCGCAATGACATTTCATAATATTATTGTTATAGTGGTGGTGGTGGTGGTGGTGTTTGTACTTGTGCTTGCTGGTGTAGCTTCACAACAGCAAATCAACAACAAAAGCCATGGCATCAACCGCAGCAACTGTTACAGCCGTCGCTACAGCAGCTATAACTGCAACCGCAGCTGCTACAACGGCTCAGCGCCTAGACTGCTAGGGTATACATAGTTGTTTTGAGTCTGTAATTGGAGAAAAAGCCCACTTTGAGTCTGAAGTCTAGACTGGCACACTGGCGGCTAGGGTTTGTATGCTGTGCATGGTTGCATGCAGAGCTGGCATTGGATGTGTATGAGCTAGCACGTTTCAGTAGTTGAGCCTCTGAGCTTCTTGCAGGAGTTAAACCCGTCACAGTCTGCTGTGCTAGCCTGAAGGTTTTGAGGCTGTTCTGGAGGTGGTTTCGCCCTCTGAATACTCCGCCTCCACCGTCAACAGCACGGGCACGGGTGCAGGTCAGCTGCGGTGATGCCGAGGGTGCGCACAAGGCGCTCGCCAATGAACACGGGCTGTGCACCGGTGTCTGGAGCTTGCCTTGGTTGGCGATCATGACAGCATTGGCTGAGACGCTGAGCTAGTCACAAGCATGGTGCGGAGGCAGAGAATGGCGCGTAGGCAAGGGCAGAGGTGCATTGTGGTGCCATAGCTGTGCTCTTGCCTGTGCCGAACGCGTGGTTACTACGACGGGCTGGAGCCGGATGCGCCGCCAGGTTGTGCTGGTGGCTGACGGGCCTACCCCCGTTTGCTGTTTATGAAAGTAGCAACGGGTGCTAATAAGGAGGGCATGGCTCGTCATCTAAGCGTCTTGAGAAGTCCCGGAGCCGAAATGACTCGAGCCGGAAGCATCGGACTGCATGGGCCGCTTCAATGATGGTTGCCCGTGTAGCCGAAATCTGATGGTCGCTGTCGTGGAACTCCACGCTGGGCACGAGCACGAGTTAGATTGTCACTGCCATCCTCCCCATAACAGCGTGGGTGAGCGTGTGAGGGGCAAGCGCCCGCCTATGATGCCCGTCTTCAGCAGTATTATTGTTCGGGCTCGGACTGTGGTGGCTAGTTCTCGATGTTGGCGTGCATGCCGGCGCTTGTAGATTGCACGGATGCGGTCATGCTGCACCCAAGGAGGGCGTGCCACGGACATCCACAATAACAGCTGAGCCTCAGGTGCCGGCGGCCGCATGTCACCTTCAGTGACGCTGAGGGGCCAATAACAGCGCGTGAGCACACAAACATGGTGGCGAGACTTTGTGACAAACTGAATGCGACTCGCTAGCCTATCACCGGATGAGCGAGTGAGTGAGTGCATACGTGCGCAAGTGAGTGAGTCAATAATGGGATGAGTGAGTGCAGGGTAAGTGAGTGAGAGAGTAAAGAAGTGAGCGAGTGAGTGGTTGGACCTGCAATAGGAGTGCCATGCGTAGCGTGAGTGAGGGCGACCATGCGTCTTTGAGGACGTCCGGGCAGATAGTCCCCGTTCGCGCTGCTGATGTTGAGATGCCTGCATGTGTATGCATGGTTGGGGAAATAACAGTTAGTAGCAGCATTGCAATAACCTATGCAAAACTGCAGCAGGCGCCACGCATGCAACGCACGTGCAGGCGCTGTTTAATGTGTTCGTGTGAGTGTGCCGCGCCTGTGCGTGCAGGCATGGGTATGCGTGTGGGGGCAATCGCGTGGGTGGGTGGGTGGGTGTAACGGGAAGGTACATCAAATTACCACAAATCGACTAAAAAAGCACCAAGTCTTTTGTGGTCGAGTGGGCTGTGACATTGGTCATTGGAGCTTGAGACCCGGGTTCGATTCCTGCCTTGCACACGAATTGCGCGGTCGTTGTTTCTCGATCCAATAACATCGTAAATGGTCACTTCGTAAGTGCCATCATCGATAGGTCGCGACTTGCCTAATGGCAGTCGCGTCGGACTGATCAGTTCAGTCGGCGTGGCAGGACGCGACCTGCCTGTCGCGATGCGACTTGTGGGGCCGGCAGCGGTGCGCTATGCGCGCGTTGATAGGTATGGGCCTAAATTGGCCGGTCCTTGGGTGGTGGGGCCGGTGACCGACCCTAAATCAGACCCCTGGGAAGATTCCCTAGCTGATGGGCGCCAGCTGCCGAGGACGTCAGCGTTCTTAAGTGGGGGGGAATGTAACGGGAAGGTACATCAAATTACTACAAATCGACCATAAAAGCACCAAGTTTTTTGTGGTCGAGTGGGCTGTGACAGTGTGGGTGTTTTTAAGGAGTATGTGCGTGCTCATGCATAACCGGGTGCTGGTGCAGACGCTGGAGGAGAAAGAAGAGGGTCTGCTCTCACCATACTTGACTAATGAAGCTCATCCTCGGGGGCTTAAACGGGCACGTCGCTGTCATGCAGAAGCAGATTATCAACATGTTGGTGTTTTAGTCATTTTACAAAACAGCAACATAATGTTCAAGCACACACGCACTATTACAAACAACACAACCAACGACACCACCAACAACCAATAACACCCGCAGCAAACACAACCACCCCCACCCTCACCATCCATCTGTGTCTTAAAGGGGGGGGGGGGGGGGGGGGGGGNGGGATTTGGATGATGTCGGCCACGCGTCCAACCATCTCACACTGCACAAGGGGACAAACATCAAACGCCAAACCACTGCATAACAACAACACACACAGTTTGATTTCATGTAACATTGAGCAAGGGGGGGGGGGGGGGGGGGGGGCTCTGTTCACATGCATAGTGTACTCGCAAAACTTTCTCATAGGCCGCAGTGAACATTGCAGCCTATGAGACAGCCCACAGCAACTAACTCCGAGTGAGTCATGAGTCATAGGCTGCAGGCTGGATAGTGCGGTCTGTGAGCCAATACTAATAAGCAATGTGTACGTGTATGCGTGCATGATGAAGAGCACATGCATGCTTGCATAGCATAAAAGCACGCGCGGTTGGCTGACAATGCTTCACCTGAACACAACAATCAGATTAATAATAAAACTGTTGTGCGCGTGCATTTAGACAAGCATGCTAGCTGCTTAAGGCAGAGCCACTTTGCAAGCATGCAGGTGGCAATAACATAGGACAGTTCTTAATCAAAAATCAATTAAGGCTAAGGCTTAATTGTGAACAATTTAGCTGAGCACTGCGCTTGCATTATACTGTCCAAAGGCGCGCATGTGCAGGCGTGCATGTGCTTGAGCATTAACGACAGATCTGATTGTGGTGGTTGTTGCTACTACTGCCGCGCCTGCGGCTATATGATATCTGCTGTACAAGGCATGCATATTAGTAATATAAATATCGACTAACCACAATTGGTATACGCTATCACATAAACCGAGTTTCTAACCACGCAGTGTCAAAATTGACTGAACAAACCTCAAACTGGGTCTAATTCCGGCAACTTAAGACTAAGCAGGTCATTTCTAAAACTCCCATGCAGGCAGTCATGAGATGCCAAGTCCAGAGCAGCATGTCTTGAACTTAGGCAGAGGAAGGGCCTTGATGAAGACGTTCGTCATCATGTCTTTAGACTTGCAGTACTCAAATTGCGCTTCCTTGCAGCTCTCTCGCGCACAAATTGATGAATCACATCAATGTGCTTAGCCCGAACTGAAACAACCTGGTGCTCCGTCAGCTTTATGGCGCTCCGGTTGTCACCGTACAACCTCACACAGTTTGGCTCATAGCCAAGGTCAGCCATCAACACTCTCAGCCACATTGCTTCACAGCATGTGCTCCAGCAATGTACTCAGCCTTACCAGTCGAAACTGCCACAGCAGCCTAAAGTTTAGAACTCCAGCTCATCAAACTTCCGTTTAGCATGAAGGCAAACTCAGATGTAGACGCGGTTGTCCTTATCTCCAGCAAAGTCAGCATCAAAAAAGCCTTCAAGCTCAGTCTTTTTGCCAGCGGAAAAGACCCCAACTAATGTAGTCCCTCCCATGTATTTAGGACTCTAGCTGCAGCTTTCCAGTACTCCATGGCAGGATATAAACCTTGCTAGTACTCCCACTGTATAGGATATGTCGGGCCTCGATGCCACAGACAAGTACAGCAGACCTCCAACCAGGCGGTTGTAGGGGTACTTAAGTCTGTCCAAAGGCTCAGCTCCAAAAGCAGTACATCTGCAGTGCAGACCTACAGTAACGGGCACAATTCTAAGCTTAGCCTTTGCTTGCCCACTTCCCAACCAGCTCAGCAGCCATCAGCGGTTGACTGATTTGCACAGTCTTGCTGGCTCTGTCCCTCTCAATGACAATTCCCAAGAACAGCTTAGCTCTCCAGGATCTCTCACATTAAACTCAGCTCCAAGCTTGGTCTTGACCTCTTTCAGATCTTCAAGTTGTCTCCCAGCAATTAGAGTGTTATCTATATAGACCAGTAGCGAGACTTCTTCAATTTTGTGCCTGAACAGTCTAGGATCTGCAATAGATGCCACAAACTCCAACTTGTCAAGTTTTTTGCACAACCGAATGTGTCAGACTCTAGGCGCCTGCTTCAGACCATACAGGGCCTTCTTCAGTCTGTAAGCAAATGCTGGACCTCCCTCTTAAAAACCCTTAAGTCGCTAACAGGATATCTCATCTTCAAGCTCTCCATACAAGAAAGCAATCTTAATGTCCAAGTGGAGAAGTTTCAGATTATGTGCATCTACATTCAGCAAAGTTCGAAAAGTCACTATCTTCTCTGCAAGAGCGAAACTTTCGCTGTAGTCCACTCCCTCTTACTGTAAAAAGCCTTTCGCAATCAGCCGCGCGTTGTACCACTCAATAATCTCAGAACTATCACGCTTGCGCTTGTAAACCCACTTGACATGATATGGTTTAACACTTGATGGTACCCTTTCCAGCTCCCAGGTGTTATTCTTATGCAGCGACGCAACTTCCAGGTTTATCGCTTGCTGCCACAGCTCCGCGTCGGGACCACGCATAGCTTCTAAAAGGTACTAGGCTCAGAATTTGCTGCAAGTGCATGGTATGAGGGTGGCAACCTATTAGATTTCTTCCTTTCCCTCCATGGATACCGGCGATCTTACAGACCTTGTTGCACACCTTTGGGCGAAGCAGATCTTTGCTTCCTATCACATCAACAGTGCTCCCTTTCAGAGAATCGATGCCGAGAGCCAGCAGAAAACCCAGACTCACAAGTCTTAGACTCAGGACCAGCGTTTTCCTGCTTGAACCTATCTGCAATGTGTTGGATTTGCTGCCGCTTTCACATTTAGACCAACCAGGCGCAGACTCAAACCCAGGAGGACCAGCAAGGTTTGGCAAAAAATCAGACCCTTCAGCCTGTTCTTCATTCCCTCCCTTAGTAAACACCACATCTGTTGACTACCACCTTGTTGTCCACCAGGATGCGCCAAGCCTTGGAGTTTGCCTTATAGCCAATGAAAACTCCCTTCTGACTTACAGCAGCCATCTTCTTTCTTTGTGCCTTCGGCACATGGACATAGGCAGTACTTTTAAACACCCTCAATGCCGAAACATCAGGCTGATCTCCATAATAACGCCACACTTGCCACAAAACACACTTTGTGCTTTTGTGGCCAAGTTGTTCGTTACAATGTCTCATACTCAACAAGATGTACACATGCTAATAACACACCACCCTTGCTTGGATCGGAGACGACAAGAGCTCTCAACTTAATAATGATACAATAATAACGAGCATCACTATTAAGATACTTCATAAGTATCATTGCATACTTCTGAACTTGTCTCTTACGCAACGCGATGTACACTTATAATGACACCACATATGCTTGGGTGGGAGACAACATGTGCTCTCAAATTAATGGATTAGCCTTAATAGTTGATTATCATTTCATACTCCTCAACTTGTCACCTACTCAACAACATGTACACATGCCAATAACACACCACCCATGCTTAGGTGGGAGACAACAAGTGCTCTCAACTTGCCAACGATACAATATTAATGATTACGTATAATGTGTACCCGAACTTGTCTCCTACTTCACAAGATGTACACATGTCCCCGAGCATGCTGAATATAACAGGACGGCGCGCCGATGGCTGACATTGCTTGCCATTGCACAACCGCCTTCTTTCACCCNCCCCCCCGTCATCGATGTTAGAGCACACGTCTGCCACCGCACGACTGCCTGCGCGCTGACTCTTAATCTCTCCTATTTGTCTTTTTTCTTCTCCTTTACCATTAGGTGTGTCATTGATTGCCTACATTGGCATTTGGTGGCATTGTGTGGCTTGGTAGGAGTGGGACTAGGTGGGAACAGGTACGTGCAGAACCATATTGTGTGCGGCGTGCTTGTACATCATGCTATCTCATAGTTGAGTGTGTTTGCATGTGCTTATGCGTGTGAATGCCCCCCCNCCTCTCTCTCTCTCTCTCTCTCTCTCTCTCTCTCTCTCTCTCTCTCTCTCATAAAAGGGAAGTGTCTCGCTGTTAGCTTACAGTTGTATCTTGTGCGGGCTTGTTGTTAGCTGTTTACTTCTCCATTGAACTTGAACAAGTAATAAAGCTCATGCAAAATGTGCAATAAACGCCACGGCACCTTGCTCGTCTTAATCAATCGCAGGTTGGCAAAACTGGGGACGGGGACGTGTGCGCGCGACACTGTATGCTGAGTAGTGACGTTGCTTGCCATTGTGTATTGTGTAGTACACTTTTGGGAAGGTTAGTGGCAACCTTTGTCACTTAAAGTGCTATTGCCCATGATGTGGTAGACATCTCCCTTAATGCAATAAAGGCAACATTCTTTTCTTTGCAATGGTCGTTGCCGTCGGTGTTGGTGCTGGTGCTGGTGCTGCTTTGCTCTTGTTGGCGTTTACGATAGTCTCTCGGGATGTGACCCTTGAAGCCACATTAGTTGCACGTGAGGTTTTTGTGCCTGATGTTGTTGTTGCTGCTTTTGCTTTGGTTCTTCTCTTCATTGTTGTAGGGTTTCTTCTTGTTTGTGTAAAAGGTGACTGTTGAAGGACTAGCATGCACATGTAGTTGAGTCAAGCATAGACACACAGAGACAGAGCTACCGCCACCAGAGCATACACAAGTCACATCACATTCATCTATTACAAGTTGTCCGCTGGTTCTTATACCAGCCAGTTACACACACGTCTACGTTTGCAAGCACTGCGTAAGCTGTACTCAGCCTTTTGACGCGCTCTAAGCTGCGTTGTCTTTCTTACAACCAGAGCTTTCCAACAAGCTCTTACACGCCTAATATGAGTAAGTATACGCGGAGATACGAAGCAGTTAGTAAGGCTCCTGTCTGGAGTCCGGAGTCTGGTCCGACGACGCCATCTTGCTAAGTCCGGACCTAGTGCTCGTCCTTACGACCTTCTACTCCTGTGTGGAGGGTCGATGCTGATCGTATGTAGGAATGACTCTCAACACTCCCACGCGAGCAGCTTGACCTCCAACGCTTGCTCCTGTAGTCAAACACAGATGCCAAGTCCTGCACAACAAGTCTTGAACTTGAGTGGTGACAATGGCTTTGTCATGAAGTCCGCCAGCATGCGTTCGGTGTTGCAGTACTGGAACTCCACCTCCTTCCTTGTGACTCTGTCACGCACAAAGTGATGCATGACATCAATGTGCTTCGTCCTTGTCGAGGCGATAGGGTGCTTCAACAACTTGATGGCTCCTTAGTTGTCACAGTTGATGACGATGCACGCCATGGGGTGCTCCAAGTCTGCCATGAGCTTGCGAAGCCAGAGTGCCTCCTTCACTGCTGCTGCCGCTGCCATGTACTCAGCCTCTGATGTAGATGCTGCTGTTGTTGGCTGCAGCCTGCTGTTCCAGCTCACCACGCCTCCGTTCAGCTTGAAGACGTATCCTGTAGTGGACCTCCTGCTGTTGAGGTCACCAGCAAAGTCCGAGTCGCAGTAGCCCTCCAACTCAGTGCTCCCGCTCCCAAACTTAATGCCAACTGTTGCGCTCCCAGCAACATAGCGTAGTACTCCCTTTGCTGCTCTCCAGTGCTCCATGCTCGGTGCAGACATGTAGCGAGCAAGTACTCCCACAGCATGTGCAACATCGGGACGTGTGCACACTGCCAGATAGAGCATGCTGCCTACCAGCTCACCATATGGATACTGAGCCTTGTCGAGTACCTCCTCATCCTTTGCCTTGATGAGGGCAGTGCCAAGTGCCAACGGTGTGGTCTTGGTCTTCGCTTCAGTGAGCCCAAACTTGGTGACGAGTCTTCTCACCATCTGCTCCTGACTAATCTTGATTGTGCGAGCCGCCCTGTCGCGCTCAATCACCATGCCAAGGAACCACTTGGCCTCTCCAAGATCACGAACTGAGAATGCTTGCTGTAGAGCAAGTTTCGTCTCCTGCAGGTGGTGCACCTGCCTGGCGGTGATGATGATATCATCAACATACACGAGCAGCCAGCAGACCTTGTTGTCTGCATGGATGAAGAGCCCAGGGTCTGCAGAGGATGCGGTGAAGCCAAGTGCCTCCAGCTCCTTGGTGAGCTTGATGTGCCACATACGCGGTGCCTGTCGCAGCCCGTACAGTGCCTTGATCAGCTTGCACGCTGTGCCTCTCTCCCCTTCTTCATATCCAGGTGGTTGCTCGATGAAGATCTCCTCCTCCAGCTCTCCGTAGAGGAAGGCAGTCTTCACATCCAGGTGATGCAGCTCTAGGTCTTCAGCAGCAATTATAGCTAGCAGTGCACGGAAGGTGGTATGCTAACTTGCAGGTGCAAACACTTCATTGAAGTCCACACCTTCCTGTTGCAAGAAGCCCTTTGCCACCAGTCTTGCCTTGTAGCGCTCAATGTTGCCCTGACCATCACGCGTCACGTTGAAGACCCATTTCACTGGAATGGTCTTCACTCCTTGCGGTAATTGCTCCAGTGACCAAGTATTGTTGGCATGGAGTGACGCAATCTCCTCGTCCATAGCACGCTGCCATTGCTCCGCATCTGGTGCTAACAATGCCTCCTCGTAGGTGCTTGGCTCCTCATGCTGCACACTGGCGACGTGTGCCTTATGTAGGAAGTCAGGTGCCTTTCTCTCCCTCACTGGGTATCTCCGAGCTGCGTGCTCCTGCTGCAGGTGCGACTGCTTGTCTGCTACAGTGGAGTCCTGCTCACCCTTATCGTCGATGATGGCCTTGCCTGTAACTCCCCCTTTCGTAGGAAGTTTCTCCGGCTGTGCTTCATCTTCATCTCGAGGAAAGAAGCCTGCTTCTGGTTGTGATAATCCCTCGTGGAAAACCACCTCTCTGCTCACGATGATCTTCTGAGTGTCCTCGAGCAAGATCCTGTAAGCCTTGGAACCCGGTTCATAGCCAACGAAGATGCCCTTCTTGCTGACCGGCTCCAGCTTGTGCCTGAGCTGTTTAGGCACTAGTGCATATGCCGTGCATCCAAACACACGCATACCACTCACATCTGGTGTGGCTCCATAGAAGTGCTCCCACGGAGCTTTCTGCTCTGAGCTCACCGGAGACCTGTTGCGGATGTAGTTGGCAGTGAGTACCGCCTCCTTCCACAAACTGTCTTCCATCTTTATGTCGTTGAGCATGGCTCGAACACGCTCCAGGAGTGTCCTGTTGAGGCGTTCAGCTGCTCCATTCTGCTGCGGGGTGCAGGGTGCCGTTGTCTCGTGGCGTATGCCCTTGCTGGCGAAGAACTCCTTCAACTCCTTGTTGATGTACTCCCCTCCTCGGTCACTCCTCATTGCCTTCATCTTGTGGCTATACTGCGTCTCCAACAAGGCCACAACTGTGCGCACAGCTCCAGCAACTTCTGACTTGAGCGTCAATGAAAAGATGATGGACAGCTTGCTGTAGTCGTCGAGGAATGTAGCAAAGTACCTGGCCCCTCCCTTCGCCACAATGCGCATAAGGCCACAGACATCCATGTGCACAAGCTCGCAAGGATGCTGACTGCTAGAAGAGGATGATGGGAATGGCATAGCATGCTGCTTTGCAACCAGGCATGGTTCACAAAGTGCACCTGATGCATTCTTGAGTTCTTCAGTGCTGAGATGGATGGCCTTGACCATCTTCTCAGCGACAAGGCTAGTGAGGTTGACGTAGCTGAGATGCCCGAACCTTCGATGCCACAATGTTGGCGACTCCTTGTCCTTCACCACCATGGCTTGAATGTCAATGTCCTTAGGGTGCTGCTCCACGTGGTAGAGCCCTCCCGGATCAGTGATTCCAACCATGTGCACGACCCCATCAAGGATCACTGTGCAGCCACTGTAACAGTCAAGGCCAAATTCCGTGATTTTCATGGCCGTTTTAGGCCTTATTTGTAAGGTACAATGCTTTCATGACTTGTGGCGGATATCGGCGAGTTATGAGTCTGCCGCGGATATCGACCGGGGCCCCAAGACCAGTCCGGAAGGTGCCAGAAAACGGAGGGCCAGTCGAGAAGGGCTCGACCAGATTTCTGGAAGGGCCTGGCGCCAAGTAGTATAACTTGACCATATGAGCAGCAAATTAGGAGATCTTTGGTGCGTCGGGAAGGTCTAGAAGTGTACTACAAGATTCTGCAATAATATCTTAGCTTCTAGTTCCGTCTAGCGCTAGAATCGTCTAGACAGTAGCATGTGCAGACTGGTAGGTATAAAAGTGACATTTTACAATTTGCAATACAACCTTTAGCTCCCTAGTTTCTGGTGTGCAAGCTTGGTGGTGGTTAGCAGGGGTTGCTAGCAAGTGTCCACTGGTGTGTGCTTGCTTGTGTGACGATCCAAGGCGCTACACGAGTCGGTGTGTAGCTTCGAGCGCATGCGCGTGTGTACGCGAGTGGCGGGGCGCGCGGGTGTGCTTGGCAGAGGGGGCAAGGTTCCGGTGTGAATACCGTGTCTTGGTGAGAGGGTTGTTGATTGGACCAACTCACAGGTGAAAAGGCACGAGCACCGTCACNGCCACCCTTCCGAAATAGGATCTCCGCGCCTAAGCGCTCCGCAACCCTCACAGAGAATAGACTCGCAATAGCCTTAGGAACATGCAGGACGTTGCGTAACAACACCTCGCGTAGTGTGTTACCAACCTTGCACTGGAGTCGTACGTTGCCAACTCCCTCAGCCACCAGTACTTCACCACCGAAGCCCGCCACCTTGATTGTGGACGTCAGCTTCTTGTAGCCCTCCATCACCTCCTTGTTTGGTGTGAGATGACGATCGCAGCCAGAGTCCACCACCCAGAAAGCTGTGCTCGCCCTCGAACTAGATGCAGTGAAGGCAACATGTTTCTCTTTGTGTTGGTGCTCGTTGCCGCTGTTGTTTCTTCCTACAGTCCTTCACAATGTGCCCCTTCCAACCACACCAGTGGCATGTGAGGTCTTTGTGACGAGGATTGCCTGGCTTGTTGCCCTTGTACTTCTCTTCATGGTTGCTCTTCTTTGCGTGCTTGCCGGTGTAGAAGGCGACGGCATCCGCTTGCTCGTCCTTCTTCACAACCCTCTGCTCCACGGTGAGCAGCTTCGGTAGCACATCGTCCAACGTCAACTCCGATGATGACGTCTCCAGCAGGGTTGCGACGACCTCGTACTCTGCTGGTAGCCCTGCAACAATGGCCAGCACTACCTCCGTCTCCCCCATGTTGTGGCCGACGTTGATGAGGTCCGCCCACAGCTCTCTCGCGCGCGCAACATACTTTGTGATGGGTTCTGCTTCCTCCTTCCTGAGTGCGCTGAGCTGCTTGCGTAGATGCAACTTTCTGGCATTGTTCTTGGCTCTGAAAACGGCTGATAGCTTTTCCCAAGCTTGTCTACCATCTTCACATGCAGTGAGCATGGGAAAGTGATGCGGTTTGCTGTTCAACACAAGCAAAGAGTGTGCTTCTGCTGAATGCTCTGACCACACAGTGTTCGCTCCTGGTGTTGGTGGTGGTGCCTTCGGATCAACGTACTTCCACACCTTCTTGTGGATGAGCAAGGCCTTCATCTCCACGCACCATGTGTTGTAGTTGTCGGTGTCCAGCTTTGCAATCTGCCCCTTGTCGTAGGTCGCCTCCATCTTTGTCGTGCCTGCCTTCACTTGCAGTTGACACCCAAGGCTCTGCTACCAACAAGCTACCGTAGTGTAGAACTACTATGCACACAAGCTAGTCTCACACTCCTCAAGCGTAGTGTGGGCCCATAACCTGTTGAAGGACTAGCATGCACATGTAGTTGAGTCAAGCATAGACACACAGAGACAGAGCTACCGCCACCATAGCATACACAAGTCACATCACATTCATCTATTACAAGTTGTCCGCTGGTTCTTATACCAGCCAGTTACACACACGTCTACGTTTGCAAGCACTGCGTAAGCTATACTCAGCCTTTTGACGCGCTCTAAGCTGCGTTGTCTTTCTTACAACCAGAGCTTTCCAACAAGCTCTTACACGCCTAATATGAGTTAGTATACGCGGAGATACGAAGCAGTTAGTAAGGCTCCTGTCTGGAGTCCGGAGTCTGGTCCGACGACGCCATCTTGCTAAGTCCGGACCTAGTGCTCGTCCTTACGACCTTCTACTCCTGTGTGGAGGGTCGATGCTGATCGTATGTAGGAATGACTCTCGACAGTGACAGCGTCCACGTGCTCGTCCTTCTTCACCACACGTTGCTCCACATTCCGTAACTTGGGCAACACATCGTCCATGGTCAGCTCCAATGACGATATCTCTAGCAGAGTGGTGACAACCTCATACTCTGCTGGTAATCCTGACGTGATAGCCAGTACGACCTCCATCTCTCCCATCTGGTGGCCGACGTTGTTGGGGTCCGCCCATAGCTCTCTTGCACGCGCAACATACTTGCTGATGGGCTCGCCACCCTCCTTCTTGAGCGCACTCAGCTGCTTGCGAAGCGTAAGCTTTCTAGCGTTGTTCTTGGCCTGGAACACGGATGCAAGCTTCTCCTAAGCCTGCCTCCCATCTTCACATGCGGTGAGCATGGGAAAGTGATGCGGTTCGCAATTCAACACAAGCAAAGAGTGTGCTTCTGCTGAACGCTCAGACTACACATTATTTTCCCCTGGTATTGGTGGTGGTGCCTTCGGATCCACGTACTTCCACATCTTCTTGTGGATGAGAAGCGTCTTTATCTCCACACACCATGTGCTGTAGTTGTCAATGTCCAACTTTGCGATCAACCCCTTGTCGTAGCTAACCTCCATCTTTGCTGCGCCTACTCCTCTCTGGCGGTTGGCACCCAAGATTCTGCTACTCACAAGCTATTACAGTGTAGTAACTACCAGCGTCTATCACACCCTTAACACGTGGTGGGCCCATAACCTACTAAAGAAGCTAGCAACACATGTAGTTAAGGCTGATGCTGGACATTTACACACATAATCCTATAGCCGCGAGAGCATACACAAGAGCAACACTTTCTCTCTTGATTACAACTCGGTCATGGGCTTTTACACCTGCTGCAAGTACACCTGTCTACTCCAAAAGCAACTGTGAACGCTACACGTCATCTTTCGCCATGAACTTAACTGCATAACGTAGCTAATTCCAAGACCTTTTCAACAAGCCAAGTCTTGTGCCAAATGATAATCTAGCCATCAAGTTATAAATGTTCTTCTGCGCATCTGGAAGTCGCGCCTTGAACCTTCTCTTTGACGGGAGTCTCCGCTTAGATTCTTCTCGAGCGGTGTTCGCGCCTGGAACCTTCTGACGGCCAAACCTTCGGAGTTGATGCATGTGCCGATATGGAGGGCAAGGCTGACCGGATATACAAATATCGTCAACACTCTTAAGAAACTGTCCTGAGAAAAGCAAAGGTCAGAAAGGCAAGGAGTCTGCTGGTAATAAGGTGGTCTTCATTGCATCGGCTGAGTCTCAAGCTTGTACCTATGGCTGGGTATTGGACTCTGGTGTACTCAGCACATGACTCCATGCAAAGACTATCCAGAGGGGTACAAACCTCTGGCATGACCCATCGTTGTCTCTGGTTTTTAAAAAAGTCTGACATTGCATGCGATTGGCTTTGGCACAGTCAATCTGAGCTGCGACGCAGTGTATACATGGCGCCTGCAGTGCGTGCCGTTCACGGCACAAGCAGTCAACTTCTTCGGCGCAGACGGCACAACCAGGCTGTGTGCCGTCGGGACTTCCTGGTAGAAAAAGCCGTCCGCGGTCCGTACGCAGACTGCAGTCTTGTGCCGGCGTCGGCACCTTTGCTCCCTTGTGCCATTGACGGCACAAGACAGTCCAAGCTGAAGTCGGCACAACAGAGCTGGTGCCGTGATCGGTACAAGGTTCTACATCCCGATCACGGCACGAGACCAGCAATCCGTTGACGGTTCGCCAATCATTGTGCCGCTACCGGTGCAGAAAACTTATGCCGAGAGCGGCACAGTAAACTTGTACCGTAGCAAAGCAGCAGCCTTCTCTCCTCCTGCGCTGTGACCGGCAGCGGATTACATCAGTGGCTTGTGCCGAGAACGGCACAACACCCTCGTACCGACCAGCAGCCTTGAAGCTGAGCTGAGCTGGGCCGAAGCTCGAGCTGAGCTGCATGCTTGAAGGAAGAGAAGAAGGCGGCGGCGCGAGCTGCTGCTGCTGGTTTACTTGGAGAAGCCAGTGGCATGAGCTACTGCTGCTGCTGCTGCTGAGCTGCTTATGAAAAGAAGCTGCTTCTACCAAGAAGCAGATCTGGCAGAAATCGCACAGTTGCTGGAGCTGGAGCTGAGCTGCGGCAGGTTGGATGAAGCTGGGTCTGGATTCTTGGGTTCTTGAGGATGGTGGCTGAGTTGCTGCTGCTATTAAACTGAGCTGCTGCTGCGAAGCGGAAGTGCTGCTGCGGCGGAGCAAAACTGCTGCTGCGGCGGAGCGGAGCTGCTGACAAGCTGCTGGGGAGAAGGAGCTATTTCTGCTCACGAGCTCTTGCTGGTAAGGCCTATGCTAGCTTGTTATTGTTGCTTGATTTGCTCTGTTAGTGAGGCTTGGTTGAGAGTGTCTCCCTTACAGTCTGTTAGCTTGCTGCTGGGCGTCTTGCATGCAGTCTCACTTGTTCATGGTGAATGCTTGTAGTTGCTCCGTTTTTGTTTGCTAAATCCAAGATATCAGTGACCGCTGCTGCCAACTGTTAGCCCCCAAGTTGTCCGTCATATGCTGTCACTGTTAGCAGTATTCAAGTCCGACTTACACGCGATGATCTGCAACTATGGCAGGACGCATTGTTCAACAGTCTGCTGTTCTGCGCGATCGTGAGCAGTTTGATGAAACGCTTGCACTAATCAAGCATGCTGGTGGGAAGCCACGCAAAGCCAGTGTACGTGCTAAACGGTCACTGCTTAAAGAGATGAGGGCCGCCCAGCAAGCGCGTCCAACAAACATCAGCCCGCACCTCACTGGAGGAGGAGGTGATTTGCAGCTGCCTGCACCTGCGACTGCCTTGGAGCATGAGCCTGCAGCTGCGTCTGCCTTGGAGCCCGAGCCTGCGCCTGAAGATCAACCACACCTATCTAACCAGCAGACAGCAGAACAATCTTCTCCAGAGATGCCGGACTTTGGAGCCGCCGAGCAATCAGATCGTTCTGGCAACCAAGAGCCTGAGCCCGAGCAGCCTCCAACCTTCAGTCGCGACCTTTGCCTCTGCTTCAAGTGCAAAGGCTTGGTAAGTTGCTTCACTTGGCTTGCGCTGATGAACAAGTGACCATGCATGCACGCTGCTTACACACCCTTACTGTGTTGCAGATTATGCAGCCGCGCTTGGTCATCGATGCGCACTTAGCCAAAGACGAGGCGGCCAGACGGCTGAGGAGCATTCCTACTGTGCAACCCACTTTTGACAGCTTTGATGCAAACAAGTTGCCTGATCTGCAGCTGACGTCTATAACTTACCTGGACAAGATAATCAAGATCTCATCCATCCTAGACGAAGGTGGAGTCTCACAGGACTGCTTCAACAAACTGCTCCCTGTCCTTTTAAAAGGCGAAAGCTCCCTGATGGTTTTGGCTAAGAAGGGATTGTTCGATGAAAGGAGCGAAGGCATCAAGCTGCCTACTACTTGCAAGAGCCTGATTGGCATGTTTGAGCGCATGGGGATGCCTTCAACACTGTTGAAGGACTAGCATGCACATGTAGCTAAGGCAAGCATGGATACACACGGAGACAGAGCTACCGCCACCAGAGCATACACAAGTCACATCACATTCATCTATTACAAGTTGTCCGCTGGTTCTTATACCAGCCAGTTACACACACGTCTACGTTTGCAAGCACTGCGTAAGCTGTACTCAGCCTTTTGACGCGCTCTAAGCTGTGTTGTCTTCCTTACAATCAGAGCTTTCCAACAAGCTCTCACACGCCTAATATGAGTAAGTATACGCGGAGATACGAAGCAGTTAGTAAGGCTCTAGTCTGGAGTCCGGAGTCTGGTCCGACGATGCCATCTTGCTAAGTCCGGACCTAGTGCTCGTCCTTACGACCTTCTACTCCTGTGTGGAGGGTCGATGCTGATCGTATGTAGAAATACTCTCAACACTCCCACGCGAGCAGCTTGACCTCCGACGCTTGCTCCTGTAGTCAAACACAGATGCCAAGTCCTGCACAACAAGTCTTGAACTTGAGTGGTGACAATGGCTTTGTCATGAAGTCCGCCAGCATGCGTTCGGTGTTGCAGTACTGGAACTCCACCTCCTTCCTTGTGACTCTGTCACGCACAAAGTGATGCATGACATCAATGTGCTTCGTCCTTGCCGAGGCGATAGGGTGCTTCAACAACTTGATGGCTCCTTGGTTGTCACAGTTGATGACGATGCACGCCATGGGGTGCTCCAAGTCTGCCATGAGCTTGCGAAGCCAGAGTGCCTCCTTCACTGCTGCTGCCGCTGCCATGTACTCAGCCTCTGATGTAGATGCTGCTGTTGTTGGCTGCAGCCTGCTGTTCCAGCTCACCACGCCTCCGTTCAGCTTGAAGACGTAGCCTGTAGTGGACCTCCTGCTGTTGAGGTCACCAGCAAAGTCCGAGTCGCAGTAGCCCTCCAACTCAGTGCTCTCGCTCCCAAAGTTGATGCCAACTGTTGCGCTCCCAACATAGCGTAGTACGCCCTTTGCTGCTCTCCAGTGCTCCATGCTCGGTGCAGACATGTAGCGAGCAAGTACTCCCACAGCATGTGCAACATCGGGACGTGTGCACACTGCCAGATAGAGCATGCTGCCTACCAGCTCACCATATGGATACTGAGCCTTGTCGAGTACCTCCTCATCCTTTGCCTTGATGAGGGCAGTGCCAAGTGCCAACGGTGTGGTCTTGGTCTTCGCTTCAGTGAGCCCAAACTTGGTGACGAGTCTTCTCACCATCTGCTCCTGACTGATCTTGATTGTGCGAGCCGCCCTGTCGCGCTCAATCACCATGCCAAGGAACCACTTGGCCTCTCCAAGATCACGAACTGAGAATGCTTGCTGTAGAGCAAGTTTCGTCTCCTGCAGGTGGTGCACCTGCCTGGCGGTGATGATGATATCATCAACATACACGAGCAGCCAGACCTTGTTGTCTGCATGGATGAAGAGCCCAGGGTCTGCAGAGGATGCGGTGAAGCCAAGTGCCTCCAGCTCCTTGGTGAGCTTGATGTGCCACATACGCGGTGCCTGTCGCAGCCCGTACAGTGCCTTGATCAGCTTGCACGCTGTGCCTCTCTCCCCTTCTTCATATCCAGGTGGTTGCTCGATGAAGATCTCCTCCTCCAGCTCTCCGTAGAGGAAGGCAGTCTTCACATCCAGGTGATGCAGCTCTAGGTCTTCAGCAGCAACCATAGCTAGCAGTGCACGGAAGGTGGTATGCTTACTTGCAGGTGCAAACACTTCGTTGAAGTCCACACCTTCCTGCTGCAAGAAGCCCTTTGCCACCAGTCTTGCCTTGTAGCGCTCAATGTTGCCCTGACCATCACGCTTCACCTTGAAGACCCATTTCACTGGAATGGTCTTCACTCCTTGCGGTAACTGCTCCAGTGACCAAGTGTTGTTGGCATGGAGTGACGCAATCTCCTCGTCCATAGCACGCTGCCATTGCTCCGCATCTGGTGCTAACAATGCCTCCTCGTAGGTGCTTGGCTCCTCATTCTGCACACTGGCGACGTGTGCCTTGTGTAGGAAGTCAGGTGCCTTTCTCTCCCTCACTGGGTATCTCCGAGCTGCGTGCTCCTGCTGCAGGTGCGACTGCTTGTCTGCTACAGTGGAGTCCTGCTCACCCTTATCGTCGATGATGGCCTTGCCTGTAGCCTCCACTGTTTCAGGATGCTCCGGCTGTGCTTCATCTTCAGGAAAGAAGCCTGCTTCTGGTTGTGATAATCCCTCGTGGAAAACCACCTCTCTGCTCACGATGATCTTCTGAGTGTCCTCGAGCAAGATCCTGTAAGCCTTGGAACCCGGTTCATAGCCAACGAAGATGCCCTTCTTGCTGACCGGCTCCAGCTTGTGCCTGAGCTGTTTAGGCACTAGTGCATATGCCGTGCATCCAAACACACGCATACCACTCACATCTGGTGTGGCTCCATAGAAGTGCTCCCACGGAGTCTTCTGCTCTGAGCTCACCGGAGACCTGTTGCGGATGTAGTTGGCAGTGAGTACCGCCTCCTTCCACAAACTGTCTTCCATCTTTGTGTCGTTGAGCATGGCTCGAACACGCTCCAAGAGTGTCCTGTTGAGGCGTTCAGCTGCTCCATTCTGCTGCGGGGTGTAGGGTGCCGTTGTCTCGTGGCGTATGCCCTTGCTGGCGAAGAACTCCTTCAACTCCTTGTTGATGTACTCCCCTCCTCGATCACTCCTCATTGCCTTCATCTTGTTGCCAGACTGGGTCTCCAACAAGGCCACAACTGTGCGCACAGCTCCAGCAACTTCTGACTTGAGCGTCAATGGAAAGATGATGGACAGCTTGCTGTAGTCGTCGAGGAATGTAGCAAAGTACCTGGCCCCTCCCTTCGCCACAATGCGCATAGGGCCACAGACATCCATGTGCACAAGCTCGCAAGGATGCTGACTGCTAGAAGAGGATGATGGGAATGGCATAGCATGCTGCTTTGCAACCAGGCATGGTTCACAAAGTGCACCTGATGCTGTCTTGAGTTCTTCTGTGCTGAGATGGATGCCCTTGACCATCTTCTCAGCGACAAGGCGAGTGAGGTTGACGTAGCTGAGATGCCCGAACCTTCGATGCCACAATGTTGGCGACTCCTTGTCCTTCACCACCATGGCTTGAATGTCTCTGTCTTGAGGCTGCTCCACGTGGTAGAGCCCTCCCGGATCAGCGATTCCAACCATGTGCACGACCCCATCAAGGATGACTGAGCAGCCACCCTTCCGAAATAGGATCTCCGCGCCTAAGCGCTCCGCAACCCTCACAGAGAATAGACTCGCAATAGCCTTAGGAACATGCAGGACGTTGCGTAACAACACCTCGCGTAGTGTGTTACCAACCTTGCACTGGAGTCGTACGTTGCCAACTCCCTCAGCCACCAGTACTTCGCCACCGAAGCCCGCCACCTTGATTGTGGACGTCAGCTTCCTGTAGCCCTCCATCACCTCCTTGTTTGGTGTGAGATGACGATCGCAGCCAGAGTCCACCACCCAGAAAGCTGTGCCCGCCCTCGAACTGGATGCAGTGAAGGCGACATGTTTCTCCTTGTGTTGGTGCTCGTTGCCGCTGTTGCTGGTGCTTGCTCTAGGTTGCCCCTGTTGTTTCTTCCTACAGTCCTTCACAATGTGCCCCTTCCAACCACACCAGTGGCATGTGAGGTCTTTGTGACGAGGATTGCCTGGCTTGTTGCCCTTGTACTTCTCTTCATGGTTGCTCTTCTTTGCGTGCTTGCCGGTGTAGAAGGCGACGGCATCCGCTTGCTCGTCCTTCTTCACAACCCTCTGCTCCACGGTGAGCAGCTTCGGTAGCACATCGTCCAACGTCAACTCCGATGATGACGTCTCCAGCAGGGTTGCGACGACCTCGTACTCTGCTGGTAGCCCTGCAACAATGGCCAGCACTACCTCCGTCTCCCCCATGTTGTGGCCGACGTTGATGAGGTCCGCCCACAGCTCTCTCGCGCGCGCAACATACTTTGTGATGGGTTCTGCTGCCTCCTTCCTGAGTGTGCTGAGCTGCTTGCGTAGATGCAACTTTCTGGCATTGTTCTTGGCTCTGAAAACGGCTGATAGCTTTTCCCAAGCTTGTCTACCATCTTCNCAACCACAGCCGCAAGCATGGACGGCTTGAAGTTCACAATTGAACCACTGGACGTTGACAACTACAACATATGAAGCGTGAAGATGGAGCTACTACTGGCCCACAAGGAGCTGTGGAAGTATGTGGATCCAGCGGAGGGAGTCCCTGTAGGCGAAGCGAGTGTCTGGGCAAAACAAGGGAGAAAAGCTTTGTCTTTGATAGGTTTGCACATGGCTGATCATCACCTGGTGCTGGTGAAGGAGTGCAAGAGTGCACATGAGCTTTGGACGAAGTTGGATAGCCACTTCAAGTCGCGCAACATGGCGAGGAGACTGCAGCTCAGGCAGGAGCTCAACTCATTGCGCAAGGAGAGCGGGGAGCCCATTGTCAAGTTCATGGCGCGAGCGAAGGCGTTGTAGAGGGACTTGTTGAAGGACTAGCATGCACATGTAGTTGAGGCAAGCATGGATGCACAGAGACAGAGCTACCGCCACCAGAGCATACACAGGTCACATCACATTCATCTATTACAAGTTGTCCGCTGGTTCTTATACCAGCCAGTTACACACACGTCTACGTTTGCAAGCACTGCGTAAGCTGTACTCAGCCTTTTGCGCGCTCTAAGCTGCGTTGTCTTTCTTACAACCAGAGCTTTCCAACAAGCTCTTACACGCTTAATATGAGTAAGTATACGCGGAGATACGAAGCAGTTAGTAAGGCTCCAGTCTGGAGTCCGGAGTCTGGTCCGACGATGCCATCTTGCTAAGTCCGGACCTAGTGCTCGTCCTTACGACCTTCTACTCCTGTGTGGAGGGTCGATGCTGATCGTATGTAGAAATACTCTCAACAAACACTGCATTATTCAGTCTGTGCCTGCGGCCACCTGTTCGACAAGCCCTATCCAAATGCTGAGCTCGTTGTGCAAGACGAAAACTTCGTGCGCTCTAGCTACCGGCAGCGCGAGAAGGAGCGCAAGGCCATAGCAAACGAACAGTGCCCAGACTGCAGTCAGAAACGCAAGGAAGGCACGAGCTTCTACTACCTCCCTCTCAGGCCCAAGTTGCAGCTCATGTTGGGCGTGCCAACCATCTGTCATCAATGGCTCTAGGCCTGGCTGCACCGGGAGCGGTGGCTTGACAAAGATCCAGCAGTACCTCCTGCCAGTCAACATGAAGTCTGGGATGGAGCTCGTATGAGGGAGATCTCCAACTTCTTCAAACCCAAGAAGACCTACTGGCTGCCAGTCAGATGCAAGCACTGCCAGACAGTTCACGGACCAGGTCACCACTTCACTGAAGGCGACAGTGATGATGGGCCGCAGTGGAGGTTTCGGTGTCGCACCTGCGAGCAGGTCACCTGTCCTTTTCAGCATATGGCTTGCGGTGACCTGAGGAACCTCATCTTCATTGGCCACTGGGACGGCTTTACCACAGCCAGCACCAGCCCCCGCAACACGCTGGTGATCAACGTAGCCATCTTGAACGGAGGCAAGTTGAGCGCGCATTCGTCTTCGGTTCTTCCTGTGTGTTTTGTGCCCAAAGATCAGAGCTTTCCAACAAGCTCTTACACGCCTAATATGAGTAAGTATACGCGGAGATACGAAGCAGTTAGTAAGGCTCCAGTCTGGAGTCCGGAGTCTGGTCCGACGATGCCATCTTGCTAAGTCCGGACCTAGTGCTCGTCCTTACGACCTTCTACTCCTGTGTGGAGGGTCGATGCTGATCGTATGTAGAAATACTCTCAACAAACACTGCATTATTCAGTCTGTGCCTGCGGCCACCTGTTCGACAAGCCCTATCCAAATGCTGAGCTCGTTGTGCAAGACGAAAACTTCGTGCGCTCTAGCTACCGGCAGCGCGAGAAGGAGCGCAAGGCCATAGCAAACGAACAGTGCCCAGACTGCAGTCAGAAACGCAAGGAAGGCACGAGCTTCTACTACCTCCCTCTCAGGCCCAAGTTGCAGCTCATGTTGGGCGTGCCAACCATCTGTCATCAATGGCTCTAGGCCTGGCTGCACCGGGAGCGGTGGCTTGACAAAGATCCAGCAGTACCTCCTGCCAGTCAACATGAAGTCTGGGATGGAGCTCGTATGAGGGAGATCTCCAACTTCTTCAACCCCAAGAAGACCTACTGGCTGCCAGTCAGATGCGAGCACTGCCAGACAGTTCACAGACCAGGCCACCACTTCACTGAAGGCGACAGTGATGATGGGCCGCAGTGGAGGTTTCGGTGTCGCACCTGCGAGCAGGTCACCTGTCCTTTTCAGCATATGGCTTGCGGTGACCCGAGGAACCTCATCTTCATTGGCCACTGGGACGGCTTTACCACAGCCAGCACCAGCCCCCGCAACACGCTGGTGATCAACGTAGCCATCTTGAACGGAGGCAAGTTGAGCGCGCATTCGTCTTCGGTTCTTCCTGTGTGTTTTGTGCCCAAAGATCAGCTTCCCAAGGGGGTTAACAACATGGACCCCTTTCTGAAGCCACTTATAGACGAGCTCGAATCACTGCTGCTTGAGGGCTTCACCTGCAGTTACGCCCTCCCCACCTCTGAAGTTTGCCCTGACCTGCACTCTCAAGCAGCCGGTGCTACCACGCGCTTGCGTGCAATGCTGCTCATCTGGGTTGGTGATCACCCAGCCCAGTGTCTGTTGAAGGTATCACATGGGTGATGCTTGTATCCGGTCAGCTTGCCCTCTACACAAGAGTCGAGAGTCGAAGGTATGGGCTGAGCACGTGGACTCCGGACTTAGCAAGATGGTCGAGCCAGGACGGACTCCGGACCAGATGCTGAGTAGAGCGTTGGGAGAAGCCGCGTAGCTTTGTGGATACGTAAGCTTAGCAGGCGTGGCTTAGCTTGTTGGAAAGCTCTAGTCGTGAGCTAAACAGCGCAACTTAGAGCGCGTTGAAAGGCTGAGTATTGCGCACGCGGTGCTTACAAATGTAGACGTGTGTAGAAACTGGCGGGGTATAAAACCCCTGGACTTGTATGGCATTAATGGCAGTAGCAGTCATGCTCTTGTGTTGATGTTGTTGGCGTGTCACTTGCACGTGTGTATGTCAACAGGTTATGGGCCCACACATGCTTGTGTAGGTTGATGGAGTGTGTTACGATTGTGTGAGTAGCTGTAGTTGCTTGGTGTGGAGTAGGTTGTAAGGTCTGCAAGTAGCAGAGGGCAACCACAGCCGCAAGCATGGACGGCTTGAAGTTCACAATTGAACCACTGGACGTTGACAACTACAACATATGAAGCGTGAAGATGGAGCTACTACTGGCCCACAAGGAGCTGTGGAAGTATGTGGATCCAGCGGAGGGAGTCCCTGTAGGCGAAGCGAGTGTCTGGGCAAAACAAGGGAGAAAAGCTTTGTCTTTGATAGGTTTGCACATGGCTGATCATCACCTGGTGCTGGTGAAGGAGTGCAAGAGTGCACATGAGCTTTGGACGAAGTTGGATAGCCACTTCAAGTCGCGCAACATGGCGAGGAGACTGCAGCTCAGGCAGGAGCTCAACTCATTGCGCAAGGAGAGCGGGGAGCCCATTGTCAAGTTCATGGCGCGAGCGAAGGCGTTGTAGAGGGACTTGTTGAAGGACTAGCATGCACATGTAGTTGAGGCAAGCATGGATGCACAGAGACAGAGCTACCGCCACCAGAGCATACACAGGTCACATCACATTCATCTATTACAAGTTGTCCGCTGGTTCTTATACCAGCCAGTTACACACACGTCTACGTTTGCAAGCACTGCGTAAGCTATACTCAGCCTTTTGACGCGCTCTAAGCTGCGTTGTCTTTCTTACAACCAGAGCTTTCCAACAAGCTCTTACACGCCTAATATGAGTAAGTATACGCGGAGATACGAAGCAGTTAGTAAGGCTCCAGTCTGGAGTCCGGAGTCTGGTCCGACGATGCCATCTTGCTAAGTCCGGACCTAGTGCTCGTCCTTACGACCTTCTACTCCTGTGTGGAGGGTCGATGCTGATCGTATGTAGGAATACTCTCAACACCCCCACGCGAGCAGCTTGACCTCCAACGCTTGCTCCTGTAGTCAAACACAGATGCCAAGTCCTGCACAACAAGTCTTGAACTTGAGTGGTGACAATGGCTTTGTCATGAAGTCCGCCAGCATGCCCTCGGTGTTGCAGTACTGGAACTCCACCTCCTTCCTTGTGACTCTGTCACGCACAAAGTGATGCATGACATCAATGTGCTTCGTCCTTGCCGAGGCGATAGGGTGCTTCAACAACTTGATGGCTCCTTGGTTGTCACAGTTGATGACGATGCACGCCATGGGGTGCTCCAAGTCTGCCATGAGCTTGCGAAGCCAGAGTGCCTCCTTCACTGCTGCTGCCGCTGCCATGTACTCAGCCTCTGATGTAGATGCTGCTGTTGTTGGCTGCAGCCTGCTGTTCCAGCTCACCACGCCTCCGTTCAGCTTGAAGACGTAGCCTGTAGTGGACCTCCTGCTGTTGAGGTCACCAGCAAAGTCCGAGTCGCAGTAGCCCTCCAACTCAGTGCTCCCGCTCCCAAACTTGATGCCAACTGTTGCGCTCCCAGCAACATAGCGTAGTACTCCCTTTGCTGCTCTCCAGTGCTCCATGCTCGGTGCAGACATGTAGCGAGCAAGTACTCCCACAGCATGTGCAACATCGGGACGTGTGCACACTGCCAGATAGAGCATGCTGCCTACCAGCTCACCATATGGATACTGAGCCTTGTCGAGTACCTCCTCATCCTTTGCCTTGATGAGGGCAGTGCCAAGTGCCAACGGTGTGGTCTTGGTCTTCGCTTCAGTGAGCCCAAACTTGGTGACGAGTCTTCTCACCATCTGCTCCTGACTGATCTTGATTGTGCGAGCCGCCCTGTCGCGCTCAATCACCATGCCAAGGAACCACTTGGCCTCTCCAAGATCACGAACTGAGAATGCTTGCTGTAGAGCAAGTTTCGTCTCCTGCAGGTGGTGCACCTGCCTGGCGGTGATGATGATATCATCAACATACACGAGCAGCCAGACCTTGTTGTCTGCATGGATGAAGAGCCCAGGGTCTGCAGAGGATGCGGTGAAGCCAAGTGCCTCCAGCTCCTTGGTGAGCTTGATGTGCCACATACGCGGTGCCTGTCGCAGCCCGTACAGTGCCTTGATCAGCTTGCACGCTGTGCCTCTCTCCCCTTCTTCATATCCAGGTGGTTGCTCGATGAAGATCTCCTCCTCCAGCTCTCCGTAGAGGAAGGCAGTCTTCACATCCAGGTGATGCAGCTCTAGGTCTTCAGCAGCAACCATAGCTAGCAGTGCACGGAAGGTGGTATGCTTACTTGCAGGTGCAAACACTTCGTTGAAGTCCACACCTTCCTGCTGCAAGAAGCCCTTTGCCACCAGTCTTGCCTTGTAGCGCTCAATGTTGCCCTGACCATCACGCTTCACCTTGAAGACCCATTTCACTGGAATGGTCTTCACTCCTTGCGGTAACTGCTCCAGTGACCAAGTGTTGTTGGCATGGAGTGACGCAATCTCCTCGTCCATAGCACGCTGCCATTGCTCCGCATCTGGTGCTAACAATGCCTCCTCGTAGGTGCTTGGCTCCTCATTCTGCACACTGGCGACGTGTGCCTTGTGTAGGAAGTCAGGTGCCTTTCTCTCCCTCACTGGGTATCTCCGAGCTGCGTGCTCCTGCTGCAGGTGCGACTGCTTGTCTGCTACAGTGGAGTCCTGCTCACCCTTATCGTCGATGATGGCCTTGCCTGTAGCCTCCACTGTTTCAGGATGCTCCGGCTGTGCTTCATCTTCAGGAAAGAAGCCTGCTTCTGGTTGTGATAATCCCTCGTGGAAAACCACCTCTCTGCTCACGATGATCTTCTGAGTGTCCTCGAGCAAGATCCTGTAAGCCTTGGAACCCGGTTCATAGCCAACGAAGATGCCCTTCTTGCTGACCGGCTCCAGCTTGTGCCTGAGCTGTTTAGGCACTAGTGCATATGCCGTGCATCCAAACACACGCATACCACTCACATCTGGTGTGGCTCCATAGAAGTGCTCCCACGGAGTCTTCTGCTCTGAGCTCACCGGAGACCTGTTGCGGATGTAGTTGGCAGTGAGTACCGCCTCCTTCCACAAACTGTCTTCCATCTTTGTGTCGTTGAGCATGGCTCGAACACGCTCCAAGAGTGTCCTGTTGAGGCGTTCAGCTGCTCCATTCTGCTGCGGGGTGTAGGGTGCCGTTGTCTCGTGGCGTATGCCCTTGCTGGCGAAGAACTCCTTCAACTCCTTGTTGATGTACTCCCCTCCTCGATCACTCCTCATTGCCTTCATCTTGTTGCCAGACTGGGTCTCCAACAAGGCCACAACTGTGCGCACAGCTCCAGCAACTTCTGACTTGAGCGTCAATGGAAAGATGATGGACAGCTTGCTGTAGTCGTCGAGGAATGTAGCAAAGTACCTGGCCCCTCCCTTCGCCACAATGCGCATAGGGCCACAGACATCCATGTGCACAAGCTCGCAAGGATGCTGACTGCTAGAAGAGGATGATGGGAATGGCATAGCATGCTGCTTTGCAACCAGGCATGGTTCACAAAGTGCACCTGATGCATTCTTGAGTTCTTCTGTGCTGAGATGGATGCCCTTGACCATCTTCTCAGCGACAAGGCGAGTGAGGTTGACGTAGCTGAGATGCCCGAACCTTCGATGCCACAATGTTGGCGACTCCTTGTCCTTCACCACCATGGCTTGAATGTCTCTGTCTTGAGGCTGCTCCACGTGGTAGAGCCCTCCCGGATCAGCGATTCCAACCATGTGCACGACCCCATCAAGGATGACTGAGCAGCCACCCTTCCGAAATAGGATCTCCGCGCCTAAGCGCTCCGCAACCCTCACAGAGAATAGACTCGCAATAGCCTTAGGAACATGCAGGACGTTGCGTAACAACACCTCGCGTAGTGTGTTACCAACCTTGCACTGGAGTCGTACGTTGCCAACTCCCTCAGCCACCAGTACTTCGCCACCGAAGCCCGCCACCTTGATTGTGGACGTCAGCTTCCTGTAGCCCTCCATCACCTCCTTGTTTGGTGTGAGATGACGATCGCAGCCAGAGTCCACCACCCAGAAAGCTGTGCCCGCCCTCGAACTGGATGCAGTGAAGGCGACATGTTTCTCCTTGTGTTGGTGCTCGTTGCCGCTGTTGCTGGTGCTTGCTCTAGGTTGCCCCTGTTGTTTCTTCCTACAGTCCTTCACAATGTGCCCCTTCCAACCACACCAGTGGCATGTGAGGTCTTTGTGACGAGGATTGCCTGGCTTGTTGCCCTTGTACTTCTCTTCATGGTTGCTCTTCTTTGCGTGCTTGCCGGTGTAGAAGGCGACGGCATCCGCTTGCTCGTCCTTCTTCACAACCCTCTGCTCCACGGTGAGCAGCTTCGGTAGCACATCGTCCAACGTCAACTCCGATGATGACGTCTCCAGCAGGGTTGCGACGACCTCGTACTCTGCTGGTAGCCCTGCAACAATGGCCAGCACTACCTCCGTCTCCCCCATGTTGTGGCCGACGTTGATGAGGTCCGCCCACAGCTCTCTCGCGCGCGCAACATACTTTGTGATGGGTTCTGCTCCCTCCTTCCTGAGTGCGCTGAGCTGCTTGCGTAGATGCAACTTTCTGGCATTGTTCTTGGCTATGAAAACGGCTGATAGCTTTTCCCAAGCTTGTCTACCATCTTCACATGCAGTGAGCATGGGAAAGTGATGCGGTTTGCTATTCAACACAAGCAAAGAGTGTGCTTCTGCTGAATGCTCTGACCACACAGTGTTCGCTCCTGGTGTTGGTGGTGGTGCCTTCGGATCAACGTACTTCCACACCTTCTTGTGGATGAGCAAGGCCTTCATCTCCACGCACCATGTGTTGTAGTTGTCGGTGTCCAGCTTTGCAATCTGCCCCTTGTCGTAGGTCGCCTCCATCTTTGTCGAGCCTGCCTTTCTTGCAGTTGACACCCAAGGCTCTGCTACCAACAAGCTACCGTAGTGTAGAACTACTATGCACACAAGCTAGTCTCACACTCCTCAAGCGTAGTGTGGGCCCATAACCTGTTGAAGGACTAGCATGCACATGTAGCTGAGGCAAGCATGGATGCACAGAGACAGAGCTACCGCCACCAGAGCATACACAGGTCACATCACATTCATCTATTACAAGTTGTCCGCTGGTTCTTATACCAGCCAGTTACACACACGTCTACGTTTGCAAGCACTGCGTAAGCTATACTCAGCCTTTTGACGCGCTCTAAGCTGTGTTGTCTTTCTTACAACCAGAGCTTTCCAACAAGCTCTTACACGCCTAATATGAGTAAGTATACGCGGAGATACGAAGCAGTTAGTAAGGCTCCAGTCTGGAGTCCGGAGTCTGGTCCGACGATGCCATCTTGCTAAGTCCGGACCTAGTGCTCGTCCTTACGACCTTCTACTCCTGTGTGGAGGGTCGATGCTGATCGTATGTAGGAATGACTCTCAACAGGACTTGCTGGGTGTTGGCCACGAGCTCAAGGAAGTTGAGGTGGTGTGGGCTGTGCTCTCAGGTTTGCCCAAAGAGTACAGGGTTGTTGTCACTATCTTGGAGTCTGGGAAGGAGGACTTGTCAATGGATGGGGTGACACCAATGCTTCTTCAAGAAGAGCAGCGCTTGAGGAAGGAGGACGATGATGGGGAAGGAGCACCTGGAGGTGCTATGGCATTCACGTCATCATTGAAGCATCATGTGAGGAAGGGCGTTCGAGGCATCAACGTGGAGTGTTGGCACTGCGGGGAGCGTGGTCACATCAAGATGAAGTGTCCCAAGTTGAAGAAGGCTGATGGTGAGCATCGAGCGGTTGCTTTTCATGCATCGGATGAGGGAGCGGAGTATCCTGGGTGGGTGCTGGACACGGGAGCGAACAGACACCTTACGAGCGACAGGAGCAAGCTCACCAACCTCACTCCCTTACCTGAGCCAGTCACGGTGGATTTTGGGAACCGGCAGATGCTGAAAGCTGTTGCAAAGGGAGATGCCAATCTGAGGTGCAAGGTTGGTTGTATGGTGAAGGAGGTTGTGCTAAGGGATGTACTGTATGTGCCAGGTGCATGTGCTAGTTTGTTCTCAGTACGTAGAGCCACAATAGTTGGTGCAAGGGCTGTGTTTGATGCGGACAAGGCTCGTATAGAGCTTGGCGGTGACACGCATGTAGTAGGCATCAACAGGGGTGGACTCTACTACGTGGAGGAGGACGGTGCGCACAAGGTTGTTGCAAGGACAAGCGTGGTCGAGAAGACAGCGTTTAAAACTCCACAAGGTCATGGCAACAAGGAGGAGGCACAGAAGGTTGCTGTCACAAGGAGCTCGGAGCCCGTGGGAGCTGCAAGGAGCTACCAGGAAGCGCTGGCGAGCAAGGTGCAGCAAGTGAAGGTTAGCAAGGAGCATGTGCATCAAGAGCAGCACAGAGATAAGGGCAAGAAGTTGAAGGCCAACCAAGGGGCTCGAGTTGCTGTGAAGGACAAGGTGTTCTCTACAAACAAGTTTCAAGCTTTGGTGGGAAGCGTGGAGGAGCTGGAGCAAGAGGAGGTAAAGAGCTTCTATGCCATCGTTCGGAAGAAGAGAAGCAAGGATTGCGAATATGTTGGAGGTGTTGAAGACCAAGCTGCCCGCGTGGGAGTGTTGAAGGTATCACATGGGTGATGCTTGTATCCGGTCAGCTTGCCCTCTACACAAGAGTCGAGAGTCGAAGGTATGGGCTGAGCACGTGGACTCCGGACTTAGCAAGATGGTCGAGCCAGGACGGACTCCGGACCAGATGCTGAGTAGAGCGTTGGGAGAAGCCGCGTAGCTTTGTGGATACGTAAGCTTAGCAGGCGTGGCTTAGCTTGTTGGAAAGCTCTAGTCGTGAGCTAAACAGCGCAACTTAGAGCGCGTTGAAAGGCTGAGTATTGCGCACGCGGTGCTTACAAATGTAGACGTGTGTAGAAACTGGCGGGGTATAAAACCCCTGGACTTGTATGGCATTAATGGCAGTAGCAGTCATGCTCTTGTGTTGATGTTGTTGGCGTGTCACTTGCACGTGCGTATGTCAACAGTGTCAGATACTGAAGATGAAAGATGGTGGCATCTTGGGCTGCCGCAGATGCTGGTGTAAGGCCCAGCCCTACATGGAAGAAGCCCAAATGCCTGTAAAGCGCAAGGCTGCTCCAGAGTCCGACGACGAGCAGGTGTCTGCTTGCAAGAAGCAGAAGGCTGTTACCAAGTACAGCAGCCAGGCAAAGTCTGCTAGCAGGAATAAGAAGCAGGCGGCTGAGAAGAAGAAGAAAAAGAAGAAGAAGAAGCAACCTGCCAGCAAGAAGCGTGCTGCTGCATCAACCAGCAATGGTCCAGCTGGTCCTAGCAACTCCCAAGCAGTGGAGCTCAACACCTACCAGAAGAAGGTCTACCGCTACGATCAGAACTTCATGCACTCAAAACATCCATAGCCCGAGAGAAGAACAGGAGACTCTGACCAACATTGATAAGCTGGAGACTGCTGCTACCCCTGCTATTGGAACACAAATCAGCATGGAGACAGGTGTCACAGGCAGGAGCCAACTGTGGCGCCTCTACCATGCCTACGGCTTTAGCCCACTCAAGGACGTGGTGTACGACGTCATGCACACCTTGTGTGAAGGTCTAGTGAAGGGCCTCTGCCATGCAGTTTTTGCAAAGGGAGCGCACGAAAGGGTGGTGGATGTTCCCTTGGTGGAGGCCAGGCTTAAGGACTTCACTGCAGCCTTGATCAAGGAAATGCGATCCGGGCGCTCTCCAAAGGGGATTACAAACAGGCTGGGCTGGTGGAAGGCAGAAGACTACCAGAAGTTTATGCAGGTGTTTGCACCTTACGTGACAACGGGCTTGCTGACTTCGCACATGCGCGACGTCTTCATGTCCTTACACAAGCTCATCTGCCTGTTCTATCGCCACTCCCGCTTCAATGGCTGGACCGAAGACACCCTCAGACTGGCAGACAGCTTACTGCGTTACTGGCGTATCAACTCAGAAGAATGCTTTGGCCACAACTTGAGACCTCTAAAGCATGCTGCTGGAACAGGTCATCTGCTGGATGATATCTTCCGCCACGGCAGCCATGATGTGTACTGGTGCTACATCGTTGAGCGTGCTGTCTCAGATCACTTGGAGACCAGCACCAACAACAAAGAGTATGAGTTCAGCTACATACATCGTCACGTACGCTTGTGGTACGAGCGGCTGCTTACTGTCTTGCGCGAAGACCAGCGCACGGGCATGGTCTTTGCAACACGCGTTCAGCTGCAGTTGCGGTCCCATCGCGTGTTCAACGGTGTTGGAGGTTTCTGGTACGAAGCGCCCAGCCAAAGCAAGGCCTTGGAACTCTGGAAGAAGGCTGAGACGTGTCCACACCGGTCTGAGTCACAAGACATTCTTGCTCGAGGCATACTTATTGGCCAGCTGCCAGGTCAACCCACACCACTAAGCTCATAGCGGTTTGAGATGGTCAGCAGGCACATCAGAGCAGATGCTAGGCATCTCGTGCAGAATATGGCTTACCACTACAAGGCTGTGCTGCTTAATGGTGAGATTCACAGGTTAGATTGCTTGCTATTGTTGTCCTCACACGTGCTGTTGTGCTTGCTGTCTGATGCTACCAAGCTTTGTGTTCTACTGTGCAGAATAGAGTCGCCCCTAGGCATTGATAACGTTGTAACGGACGACCACAGTTACATTGCTGTGAAGCAAGTATTTGTGCATATCTACAAGAAGAAGCCTCAAGTCTTCATTGCTGGTCGCCAATACGTCATGTACACAGACACAGCTGGTGCCTTGTACCGTGACCTTGACACAAGGTCGGCCCTAGTGAAGGCTTTGAGCTCCGACGAAGTATGAATTCCAGCTGACAGACTCCTGCGAAAGTTCATGCTGCTGCCCAGTCGGCAGACCAAAGCTGGTTCCAAGGCTGACAGAGCTCCGCAACTAGCATATGATCTGCAGAACCCTGACCTGCATGTCAAGGCCGGTGATGTTGATGTCCCCATCTGGCCTACAGTCGGCGAGGTGGTGCAAATATGCGATCAAGCCAAGTCCGTTTGGGACTTGAAGTTGCCCACAGAACCTGCAAACGAGTTCTGCATGGAGTTGCAGGAGCAACTCAACGACAGCAATGCACGCGCAACCCAGCAGCCACGTCGCAGTAAGAGAGCAAACACGCGCAAGGCACCTGCCGTGGATAAAGACTCACAAGAAGACGCCTGCGACGAGGATGATCCCGGACCTTGGTATGATGTGGTTAGGAACATATTAGAGGAGGACAAGCAGGTTGAGGTCGATTACCTTGCACGCATCGCGCCCGGTGTCTGGAGGGTAAACGACAACCACACTGGCGAAGTTGTCGAGAGGCTTACCTTGTGCAAGCTCATGCATTGGGTCAAGCTTGATCATGATACTTGGCGCGAGCAGGGCCGGTCCTACCCTCACATCAGCAAGTTTCGCAACTACCATGTGTACGCGTGATTAAGGTGAGCTGTGCCTTGGCATGCAGTCTAGTATTAAGCAGAAAAGGGCTTGCATATATGTACAGCAGCATCACTTTAAGTCGCTCCTAAGCCACGCAATCTACACATAACTATCACCAAACTAGTGCGTGTTGCAGCGTGGAGGACCACCTCGTCGTCTCGTTGGAGGTTCAGCTTCTTGTCCGCCAGTGGACTCTGCTGAAGATCCATGCATGACCAGCGAGAAGCCCCTACCTCTACCTCTGTGCCCATGTCCACGTGGAGCTGAAGGCAGCAGAGCAGGACGAGCAGCTGGAGGTGTAGTATCCTCGGGAATCGCATGCAAAGGCATGGCTCCTCTACCTCCAGCTCCCCTACCAGTATGGCCACGTCCACTGTGAGGAGGAGGCAGCAGAGCGGGAATAGCAATGAGAGGTGAAGAAGGCATTGGAACTGCTTCCAATGCTTGAGGCACAACGTAGGTTGGAGACCCTTGCAACCTATTGAGCTGTGCGCGGTAAGCTGTGATCTCTCTCTCTCGCTCTTGAAGCTGTGCCATGTACCTCTTGATCTGCCTGTCACGCTCCTCTACCTGTTCCTTGACTAACTCCGACATGTTGCTCCGCCACGCCTGCAACGTCGTGATCTGCCTGACACACTCCTGGTACCTCTGTTGCAGATCTGACATTTGCCTCATGAGGTCAATGTCTTGCACTGGGTTTTGTGGGGGTGCTGGCACTATTTGCTGCTGCTGCTGCGCTAGATACTCCTCTAGCGCGAGGAATGCATTTCCCGGGGGAACCCCCAGCACCTCCTCCTCCTCCTGCTCCTCATCCTCGCCGGCTTCTGCAACCACAGCAACCGATCACCTTTCACAAGCTCACAAGCAGGTAATCTCCACCTTTCTGAGCTAATCTTACCGGACCTACCCTCCATGTGTTCTTGGAATTCGACTTCTTTCTCTTGCTAACACACATAAACAAGCTCAGTCTCTCCTACAGTCTCTCCTACAGTCTCTCCTGCAGTCTCACACATTCACAGATAAAAGCTTCCGAGCAGGAGTTGTCGTGGCAGCAAGAGCGAGAGCTGTCGTGGCAGCGGGAGCGGGTTTGTTCTCCTCGTCCTCGTCACTGGAAGCTTGTTCTCCCTGCTCTTGTTCTTCCGACTCAGTTGAAGTAGCGGCCGGTGAAGGCTGTGAGGTTCCCGCAGCAGAATCTGAAGGCTGTGGGGCCACGGTCACCCCTAATAGCGCAGCCTCCTGCTGTAGCCGTAACAGCGCCTCCTCCCTCTTTTTTTTCTCCTCCTGCTCCCTCCTTCTTCTTGTCTCCTCCTCCAGCCTCCTCTTCCGCTCCTCCGCCTGCTGCTCCTTTTCATCCTCTTCATCCTCCGGCGTCTTCAAGACGATTCCTAAGCGCGCAGCCTCTTGTCTCTTCCTCTCCTCCTCCTCCTTCTTCTTTCTCTCCTCCTCCTCCTGCCTTTTCCTTTCTGCCTCCTCCTCCTGCCTCCTCCTCTCCTCCTCCAGCTCCTGCTGGCTCTTCGCCTCCACCTCCATCGCCTCGGGTCCCGGGAGAGAATGGAAGCTACTTGTTGAAGCTTGTTGAAGACCACCCGCCAGCATACGCCTGATCTCCAAGAGGTGCTGCTCATTGATCTTTACGGTGTTATGGGTCTCGCGCAGCAGAGCTGAGGGAGTGTTTGCCTCTTTGCGTAATCTGTCCTCCAGCACCTTGCGCTCTTTCTTTCATTCTTGCACAGATCACACCTAGGCTGAGCATTGCTTCGCGGATCCTTGAAGACGTGCAGAAGTTAAACAGGGATGAGCCGAGGTTGCAAGCTGAAGATGAGGAGGAGCAGGACGAGGCGGGAGCACAACTTGGGGACACAGGTGTGCTTGCTTTCGACTAGTCTGCTGCCAAGCTGCTGGTGCAACTTAGTTGCTCTTGCAGCTAAAACTCTGCTTGCTCATTGGTATGCTTTAATCTGCAGCTTCAGTCAAGTTGAAGCTGCAACTCAATTGAACCTGCGGCTTGGCTGAAGCTGCAGCTTGAGTAAAAGCTTCATATCGGCTTTCTGCCAAGCAGAGCCTCAGCCAAGCCGCAGCTGTAGTTTAGCTGAAGTGGTAGGTTGGGTGAAGCTCTACTTGCTTTGCTGTATTTTGTACGCTTCGGTCTGCAGCTTCAGTCAAGCAACAGCGGTAGCCAAGCCGCAATTGCAACATAGCTGAAGCTTCAGCTTGGCTGAAGCTCTGCTTGCTTTGCTCTCTTTTGCAAGTGCCATGCGCTGACTGTTGGCCTTGTGCACAGGAGCTGTTGATGAAGTTAACTGTGAAGAGGAGTCAGAGGCAGTCAAGAAGGCAAAGCTGAAGGAAAAGTGCTTTGCCCCTATCGCTGACAAGCCTGGGGGACTAGCGCAAAATGGGCAAGCTTACTTGAAAAAGAAGGACGAGACACAGTGGAGAATATAGGAGGACAACCGCAAGCTTCTAAAGGAGAAGCTGTGGGCCAAGTTCCCAGACCACTGTGTTGGCAAGAGCTTCAATCGGGCCGGCCTAGATTATGACATGAGGGAGGAGGTGGTGACGGATGTAATGCAGAATCACACTCCGCTGGAGATCAACGGACAGACATTGCGCTGGTCTGCAAGTAAGAAGTCTGCGTCTGCCTATGTGCATGTGCGTCTATATGCCAGCTGCCACCTGCCAGATGTCTTGTGCTTCCTGCAGAATGGCTGCTCATTGCCTCTCGTTTGCAGAATGGATTCGTGAGCAAATCCGCCGGTTTGTGGATAATGCAAGACGGGGCCATCCATTAACGCCAGGCGAAACGGTAGGCTTGACCCGTGAGCAGCGCAAGGAGAAGATGCGCGCTGCACGCGCTGAGAAGCGCGCTGACGCAAAAGAGCCAGCTCCACGCCGCTCGCGCACAGACTACGGGCTTGGCCCAAACTTCACCGTTGCAGACTTTCCCTCCAGCCAAAATGCTGTGCTGCTTGCCTTGTTGACTGCTGAGCCGCCTTCTCAAGCGCAGCTGCGTAAGGATTGGGTGGCTTTCAGGTACGCCATTTATCCTCTTGCACAAGGCTTTGCACCCGCACTCGTAAGGAATTCAAATGCGGCTGGTGCTGCAGACCCGCAGGAGATGCTGCAAGCACCAGCGGCAGCAGCAGCCGCAGGGTTGTGGCTGTTGGGCGCGGTCAAATACTGGAGGTGCTTGAGCAAGAGACTCCTTGGCGCAGCTACAAAGTAAAGGTGCTGGAGTGGTACAACGCCAAGGGTATCGGTGATCAACGCGTCTACATGCTAGTACGTGACATGGACGGGTATGCTGGCCAGCTGACCAGGGACGAGCACTTGTGCAGCAATATCTTGGTGAGCGTAGTAGATCGTGTGCTGCGGCACAGCACATTGCAAGCGTAACTGCAAGGAAGACTATATGCGTGACATGCACTAATGCGGCTAGTTGAGTGATGCAGGGACGCAGTTGTGCTTGGCCTGCATCCTTGGTAGCCCCGTCTGCAGTCTGCCCTTGCTCAGACTGCTCTTCAGGCGACTGCATTGCAGAAGTCACCCCAAGATGCGCTTGCGCGCTCGTGGTTGACAAGCGCGTGTAGCCAGAAGACCAGCATGACATCAATCAGAGGGTAAGAACGTTGCAATGGATTGTAACGTGCGCAGCATGCTTGCATGATGCACACTTGTAACAATTCTTGCTTGCAGATCAATCGTTGCTCTGACCACCTCATGCACTTGGCTGGCATCTGCTGCAATACCTTTTGCGCCAATGTTCCCAAACGCGAGAGGTGTTGCTGGAGGTGTACACTTCCTGGAGGGGGACATATGGGACGCAAATTGGGAGGCTGCCGAAGGAGGACCATCTGCTTGCAAAGTTCACTGACTCGCAGATCAGTCTCATGCTTGTTACATTTGCAGTCAACAAGCGCTGGCTGGTACAGGATGACTCTGGAGAAGCACGCTATGGCTGGCACTGGAATAGTCAGGCCAAGCGACAACCCGGTCCATAATTGGGTACCAAGCTGAAGACCTTCGCTCATCTTTCTTGCAGCAACCAGTCTACCTTGCATGCAGCTTCCTTGCAGCCGCCAGTCTAGCTTCCTGCTAAAAGTCTAACTTCTTGCTAGCAGTTTAGCTTGCTACCAGCAGTTTAGCTTCTTGGTAGCAGTTAGCTTTTTCTTGCAAACAATTGGAGCCTATTCTAGTACTAGTTAAGAGTATATGGTACAATCTAAACTCCATATAAGGTTAAGATTTCTTTGCCAGGAAAACTGCCTGCATTTGCCTGCATATGCCAGCTGTATTGTGCTGCTAATTGTGGAATAGAGATGGCTGGGCCGTTATCGGCGTGACTGCTGGTCCACCGAGGTCGACACACCAAGAGCTGTGCCGTCAACGGCACAACTGCTGCTGCTGCTGTGCCGAAGTCGGCAGAAGTGCTACTGTGCCAAAGACGGCAGAAGCGCTGCTGTGCAGAAGTCGGCAGAAGTGCTATTGTGCCGAAAACGGCAGGATCGTTGCTGTGCCGAAGACGGCAGAAGCGGTGCTGTGCCAAAGTCGGCAGAAGTGCTATTGTGCCGAAAACGGCATAAGCGCTGCTGTGCCGAAGACGGTGGGGTCGCAGCTGTGCCGAAGACGGCAGAAGCGCTGCTGTGCCGAAGACGTTAAAAGTACTGCTGTGCCGAGTGTTGAAGGACTAGCATGCACATGTAGCTGAGGCAAGCATAGACACACACGGACAGAGCTACCGCCACCAGAGCATACACAAGTCACATCACATTCATCTATTACAAGTTGTCCGCTGGTTCTTATACCAGCCAGTTACACACACGTCTACGTTTGCAAGCACTGCGTAAGCTATACTCAGCCTTTTGACGCGCTCTAAGCTGTGTTGTCTTCCTTACAACCAGAGATTTCCAACAAGCTCTTACACGCCTAATATGAGTAAGTATATGCGGAGATACGAAGCAGTTAGTAAGGCTCCAGTCTGGAGTCCGGAGTCTGGTCCGACGACGCCATCTTGCTAAGTCTGGACCTAGTGCTCGTCCTTACGACCTTCTACTCCTGTGTGGAGGGTCGATGCTGATCGTATGTAGAATGACTCTCAACACTCCCACGCGAGCAGCTTGACCTCCAACGCTTGCTCCTGTAGTCAAACACAGATGCCAAGTCCTGCGCAACAAGTCTTGAACTTGAGCGGTGACAATGGCTTTATCATGAAGTCCGCCAGCATGCCCTCTGTGTTGCAGTACTGGAACTCCACCCCCTTCCTTGTGACTCTGTCACGCACAAAGTGATGCATGACATCAATATGCTTCGTCCTTGCCGAGGCGATAGGGTGCTTCAACAACTTGATGGCTCCTTGGTTGTCACAGTTGATGACGATGCACGCCATGGGGTGCTCCAAGTCTGCCATGAGCTTGCGAAGCCAGAGTGCCTCCTTAACTGCTGCTGCCGCTGCCATGTACTCAGCCTCTGATGTAACTGCTGCTGTTGTTGGCTGCAGCCTGCTATTCCAGCTCACCACGCCTCCGTTCAGCTTGAAGACGTAGCCTATAGTGGACCTCCTGCTGTTGGTATGGCTCCTCTTGGCCTGCTACAGCTGAGTCCTGCTCACCCTTGTTATTGATGGCCTTGCCTGCAACTCCCCCTTTTGTAGGAAATTCGTCTGGCTGTGCTTCATCTTCATCTCGAGGAAAAAGGCCTGCTTCTGGTTGTGATAATCCCTCGTGGAAAAACCACCTCTCTGCTCACGATGATCTTCTGAGTGTCCTCGAGCAAGATCCTGTAAGCCTTGGAACCCGGTTCATAGCCAACAAAGATGCCCTTCTTGCTGACCGGCTCCAGCTTGTGCCTGAGCTGTTTAGGCACTAGTGCATATGCCGTGCATCCAAACACACGCATACCACTCACATCTGATGTGGCTCCATAGAAGTGCTCCCACGGAGTCTTCTGCTCTGAGCTCACCAGAGACCTGTTGCGGATGTAGTTGGCAGTGAATACCGCCTCGTTCCACAAACTGTCTTCCATCTTTGTGTCGTTGAGCATGGCTCGAACACGCTCCAAAAGTGTCCTGTTGAGGCGTTCAGCTGCTCCAGTCTGCTGCGGGGTGTAGGGTGCCGTTGTCTCGTGGCGTATGCCCTTGCTGGCGAAGAACTCCTTCAACTCCTTGTTGATGTACTCCCCTCCTCGATCACTCATCATTGCCTTCATCTTGTTGCCAGACTGGGTCTTCAACAAGGCCACAACTGTGCGCACAGCTCCAGCAACTTCTGACTTCAGTGTCAACGGAAAGATGATGGACAGCTTGCTGTAGTCGTCGAGGAATGTAGCAAAGTACCTGGCCCCTCCCTTCGCCACAATGCGCATAGGGCCACAAACATCCATGTGCACAAGCTCGCAAGGATGCTGACTGCTAGAAGAGGATGATGGGAATGGCATAGCATGCTGCTTTGCAACCAGGCATGGTTCACAAAGTGCACCTGATGCATTCTTGAGTTCTTCAGTGCTGAGATGGATGGCCTTGACCATCTTCTCAGCGACAAGGCTAGTGAGGTTGACGTAGCTGAGATGCCCGAACCTTCGATGCCACAATGTTGGCGACTCCTTGTCCTTCACCACCATGGCTTGAATGTCAATGTCCTTAGGGTGCTGCTCCACGTGGTAGAGCCCTCCCGGATCAGTGATTCCAACCATGTGCACGACCCCATCAAGGATGACTGTGCAGCCACCCTTCCGAAATAGGATCTCCGCGCCTAAGCGCTCCGCAACCCTCACAGAGAATAGACTCGCAATAGCCTTAGGAACATGCAGGACGTTGCGTAACAACACCTCGCGTAGTGTGTTACCAACCTTGCACTGGAGTCGTACGTTGCCAACTCCCTCAGCCACCAGTACTTCGCCACCGAAGCCCGCCACCTTGATTGTGGACGTCAGCTTCCTGTAGCCCTCCATCACCTCCTTGTTTGGTGTGAGATGACGATCGCAGCCAGAGTCCACCACCCAGAAAGCTGTGCCCGCCCTCGAACTGGATGCAGTGAAGGCGACATGTTTCTCCTTGTGTTGGTGCTCGTTGCCGCTGTTGCTGGTGCTTGCTCTAGGTTGCCCCTGTTGTTTCTTCCTACAGTCCTTCACAATGTGCCCCTTCCAACCACACCAGTGGCATGTGAGGTCTTTGTGACGAGGATTGCCTGGCTTGTTGCCCTTGTACTTCTCTTCATGGTTGCTCTTCTTTGCGTGCTTGCCGGTGTAGAAGGCGACGGCATCCGCTTGCTCGTCCTTCTTCACAACCCTCTGCTCCACGGTGAGCAGCTTCGGTAGCACATCGTCCAACGTCAACTCCGATGATGACGTCTCCAGCAGGGTTGCGACGACCTCGTACTCTGCTGGTAGCCCTGCAACAATAGCCAGCACTACCTCCGTCTCCCCCATGTTGTGGCCGACGTTGATGAGGTCCGCCCACAGCTCTCTCGCGCGCGCAACATACTTTGTGATGGGTTCTGCTGCCTCCTTCCTGAGTGCGCTGAGCTGCTTGCGTAGATGCAACTTTCTGGCATTGTTCTTGGCTCTGAAAACGGCTGATAGCTTTTCCCAAGCTTGTCTACCATCTTCACATGCAGTGAGCATGGGAAAGTGATGCGGTTTGCTGTTCAACACAAGCAAAGAGTGTGCTTCTGCTGAATGCTCTGACCACACAGTGTTCGCTCCTGGTGTTGGTGGTGGTGCCTTCGGATCAACGTACTTCCACACCTTCTTGTGGATGAGCAAGGCCTTCATCTCCACGCACCATGTGTTGTAGTTGTCGGTGTCCAGCTTTGCAATCTGCCCCTTGTCGTAGGTCGCCTCCATTTCTGTCGAGCCCGCCTTTCTTGCAGTTGACACCCAAGGCTCTGCTACCAACAAGCTACCGTAGTGTAGAATTACTATGCACACAAGCTAGTCTCACACTCTCTAAGCGTAGTGTGGGCCCATAACCTGTTGAAGGACTAGCATGCACATGTAGTTGGGGCAAGCATAGACACACACGGACAGAGCTACCGCCACCAGAGCATACACAAGTCACATCATATTCATCTATTACAAGTTGTCCGCTGGTTCTTATACCGGCCAGTTACACACACGTCTACGTTTGCAAGCACTGCGTAAGCTATACTCAGCCTTTTGACGCGCTCTAAGCTGTGTTGTCTTTCTTACAACCAGAGCTTTCCAACAAGCTCTTACACGCCTAATATGAGTAAGTATACGCGGAGATACGAAGCAGTTAGTAAGGCTCCAGTCTGGAGTCCGGAGTCTGGTCCGACGATGCCATCTTGCTAAGTCCGGACCTAGTGCTCGTCCTTACGACCTTCTACTCATGTGTGGAGGGTCGATGCTGATCGTATGTAGGAATACTCTCAACAACTCCGGACTCCAGACTGGAGCCTTACTAACTGCTTCGTATCTCCGCGTATACTTACTCATATTAGGCGTGTAAGAGCTTGTTGGAAAGCTCTGGTTGTAAGAAAGACAACACAGCTTAGAGCGCGTAAAAAGGCTAAGTATAGCTTACGCAGTGCTTGCAAACGTAGACGTGTGTGTAACTGGCTGGTATAAGAACCAACGGACAACTTGTAATAGATGAATGTGATGTGACTTGTGTATGCTCTGGTGGCGGTAGCTCTGTCTCTGTGCATCTATGCTTGCCCCAACTACATGTGCATGCTAGTCCTTCAACAGGAGTCTGGTCCGACGACGCCATCTTGCTAAGTCCGGACCTAGTGCTCGTCCTTACGACCTTCTACTCCTGTGTGGAGGGTCGATGCTGATCGTATGTAAGAATGACTCTCAACACCGAGGTCGGTCTAACGCAGTTTGCCCCGTCAGCGGCAGTAACCAGCTTGTGCCGGCTGACAGATGGTGACTTACGATCCTCTGCCGGCACAAAGCGACTTGTGCCGTCTTGGAAGAAGAACTGCTCGCAGAACTCGAAGGCAGGTGCCGCTGACGGCACAACTGGCTTGTGCCGAGAACGGATTCTGCTGCAAGCGCCGTGTGCACGGGCTCCGAGCTCCTTGTGACAGCAACCTTCTGTGCCTCCTCCTTGTGTCTGACCTTGTGATGTCTTAAACGCTGTCTTCTCGACCACCCTTGTCTTTGCAACAACCTTGTGCGCACCGTCCTCCTCCACATAGTAGAGTCCACCCCTGTTGTTGCCTACTACATGCGTGACACCGCCAAGCTTTATACGAGCCTTGTCCGCATCAAACACAGCCGTTGCACCAACAATCGTGGCTCTACGTACTGAGAACAAACTAGCACATGCACCTGGCACATACAGTACATCCCTAAGCACAGCCTCCTTCACCATACAACCAACCTTGCACCTCAAATTAGCATCTCCCTTTGCAACAGCTTCCAGCATCTGCCGGTTCCCAAAATCCACCGTAACTGGCTCAGTCAAAGGAGTGAGGTTGGCGAGCTTGTTCCTATCGCTTGTGAGATGCCTGTTCGCTCCCGTGTCCAGCACCCACCCAGGATACTCCGCTCCCTCATCCGATGCATGGAAAGCAACCGCTCAATGCTCACCATCAGCCTTCTTCAACTTGGGACACTTCATCTTGATGTGACCACGCTCCCCGCAGTGCCAACACTCTACGTTGATGCCTCGAACGCCCTTCTTCACATGATGCTTCGATGATGACGTGAATGCGATAGGACCTCCAGGTGCTCCCTCTCCATTATCGTCCTCCTTCCTCAAGCATTACTCTTCTTGAAGAAGCATTGGTGTCACCCCATCCATTGACAAGTCCTCCTACTTAGACTCCAAGATAGTGACAACAACCCTGTACTCTTCGGGCAAACCTGAGAGCACATCCCACACCACCTCAACTTCCTTAAGCTCGTGGCCAACACCCAGCAAGTCCCTCCACAACGCCTTCGCTCGCACCATGAACTTGACAATGGGCTCCCCGCTCTCCTTGCGCAATGAGTTGAGCTCCTGCCTCAGCTGCAGTCTCCTCGCCATGTTGCGTGACTTGAAGTTGCTATCCAACTTCGTTGAAAGCTTCTTTGCACTCTTGCACTCTTTCACTAGCACCAGGTGATGATCAGCCATGTGCAAGCCTATCAAAAATGAAGCTTTTCTCCCTTGTTCTGCTTAGACACTCACTTCGCCTACAGGGATTGCCTCCGCCGAATCCACATACTTCCACAGCTCCTTGTGGGCCAGTAGTAGCTCCATCTTCACGCTTCATATGTTGTAGTTGTCAACGTCCAGTGGTTCAATTGTGAACTTCAAGCCGTCCATGTTTGTGGCCGTGGTTGCCCTCTGTTACTTGCAGACCTTACAACCTACTCCACACCAAGCAACTACAGCTACTCACACAATTGTAACACACTCCATCAACCTACACAAGCATGAGTGGGCCCATAACCTGTTAACATACACACGTGCAAGTGACACGCCAACAACATCAACACAAGAGCATGACTGCTATTGCCATTAATGCCATACAAGTCCAGGGGTTGTATACCCCGCCAGAATCTACACACGTCTACATTTGCAAGCACCGCGTGCACAATATCCAGCCCTTCAACGCGTTTTAAGTTGTGATGTTTAGCTCACGACCAGAGCTTTTCAACAAGCTAAGCCACGCCTGTTAAGCTTACGTATCCACAAAGCTACACGGTTTCTCCCAATGCTCTACTCAGCATCTGGTCCGGAGTCCGTCCTGGCTCGACCGTCTTGCTAAGTCCGGAGTCCACGTGCTCAGCCCATACCTTCGACTCCAAACTCTTGCGAAGAGGGCAAGTTTACCGAATACAAGCATCACCTATGTGATACCTTCAACACACGAAGCTGGATGTGACGAGCGACACAAAGTGTATCGCTCTGGAATGGGAAAAGCGTCGAGGGGCCACATCTTGATGTCGTGACTCTGGAGCAAGTAAAAGGCATTGTCCAGCTGCTCCCCATATTTGACAAGGACAGCGCCCGTGTACAAGAGGGCAAGTATTGGGTGAACGTTCACTGCACTTCCACGTGACACATGTACTTGTCTCACTACTCAAAGTTTGGAGCATATCAGTCAGGTAGGCATTGCTAATCGTATGCTAAGATTTTTGCATGTGGACGTGTACAATACCGGGCAGCTGTTACTGCACAACTATCACCACAATCGAATGTGCCATGCAACATTCAACAATCAGTCCGCCGTGTGGCATTAAGCATCAATACAGTGCACCACACTCAAGCCTCATAGTTCCATGATACAGGAGGGTAGTCACATCGCATATCCATTGTTTCAAGCATGAGACGCCCTATGCACTCCGCCATTGCGGGAGGAACTGCATTCGCTATGGTAATGGCCGAGGTCATCCATGGCACTCCCAGCGCTGTTTGCCACGCAGCAATGCCGCCCCTGGTGCTTGGAAGGCCATAGACCGGGTACATTTGCTGTGGCGCGTTTGATGTCACGATTGCCTTCTTCGCGCTAGCGGACAGATGCGACGATAGCAGTCTAATTGCCTTGCCCGCGTGCGAGCAGCGTGCTGGTGGGGTAGCTACTACTGGCTGTGTCTGAAACAGACGGTGTCGGAAAGTTGATAGGCTAAACATCGTGCCACAAAGGGACAGGTTGGGTCTGAATGAGGAAGCTGCTCCTGGCACATTCTCAATCACAAACTTGACCTAGCTTGCAAGCAGCAGACATCGGACGAGCGGTATCATATCCTGGTGTCTCCAGGATGTGCCATGTGCCGCCCGTTGAGGTGCCGGGATGGCACTTGAATAGGCCTGGCATGATGGACTGGCCCAGATGAGCTCGTACTCGCTCAGCTCTCCTGCACTCAGGGTGCATACATCGCGGTGTATGAAGGGCAGCGGGTATTTAGAGGAGGGACTTATGTCCATCCTGGTCACGTCAAAGCCTGCGTGGTATAGACCGACACCGGCACCGCCATCGCCGCAGAATAGGTCGAATGCCCTTGGTCTGCGTGTGCGTCCAAGCTTGTTGTCAAATGGCATGCATGTGGTCAAGGCTGGCCGTGGTGCTGGCCAGGGACTAACAATGATGCCGTCCGGGCTTACTTTGCGACTAACGTTCTCCCCTCCGACGCGCAGAACATGGCGTGCCCCGTCAACTGATGTGTACGCGAATACGTTGTGCCCTTTGAAGTTGATGGTTTGTGGTCGATCACCGTCATCGAGTACTATACGGTGCTGCCCTGCAAAGACATTTTCCATTGCACCATGCATATATGGTGCGTCCTCAATCTCGCACGCCACGAAGCGATGCTGACCTGACGCTTGCTTGAATGATTCTACAACGCCCGCATGCCATTCCCCATCCAGCGGCCAATGCACCATGACATTCACACCGATCAGCTGCTCGCATCCCAACTTAACTGCGCAGCCGATGCAGTGCGCTGTCCAACGATCGATGGTCTGCCTCTTATATAGCGGCCAGGGGATGGAACTGCCAACGCCCACACCGTGGAAGACTGCTCTGAATGCGACAACAGCTTCAACATGCATGAAATAAGCATACGCCCAACATAACATGCAGTGATACGTCGCGGTCCACTCTGCCGAATTACCTCCATAGCATCCACCACCTGTCCACTAACCACATGTCCTGGTGTTGTCCATGTGAAGAAGCGCATGGGTTCCCCTCGCCACTCGAAGCACGAGCGCGAGCACGATTTGCACACGCACTGCACGCAATGGAAAAACTCGGGTTCCTTGCACAGCACTTGGCCGAGGCGGCAGCCAAACACGTCGACATTGTGTGTGGTGTGATGCCAGCAAGTAGCAGTAAAACCGTGGCACACTGTCTGCACTCGCTGACATTCGGTCAAGTGTGCTCGCGTTTGCTGCCTACGGCCATTAGCACATACGTACGCATTGCATTGTGGGCACACCAAGCATGTCTCCTGGGTGAGGGGGATTCAACTGCTGCCCCCGACATCATGCAAGAATCGGCACCACTGCCCATAAACTGAGCGAGACTTTAGGGTATGGGCATTAATTTATGGTTTCTAGCTTACAAACCCTAAGTGAGTCACACTTCAAGTGAAGCACGACTGTACCATGGACGCTATTGCAAACCCATGCATGGTACTACATCAACATGAATGGTACTCCATCTGTTAATGGTACTACAGTACAAGGATACTCGCATACTACCACGATCGTAGAGTAATACTGTGCTGTTATTCCATGGAACCCAGAGCGCTGTCCGAGTTTGTTGCTGTCAACCACGCTCTGAACCAGCGAGGTATGCAAGCCATGCATTGACTCATGCGCCGGGCGGTCATCATACACATGTACAGCCAATGCTGCTGACAACAGCAGATCCCGGGTGCACCCTGCACCATGCTGCAACTATACATGTACTTACATGGTTCACATGAAGCCAGCACAAAACTACAATACATGCACAATTGTCATCAAGACGGGGGCCAAATCACCGCCGACACGTTGGCGTCTTGCATTAAGCGTGGCGACCAAAACGGGTGAGGTTGCTTGCAAAAGGGACACGTTGTTGAAGGTATTACATGGGTGATGCTTGTCTCCGGTCAGCTTGCCCTTTATACAGGAGTCGAGGGTCGAAGGTACCAGGAAGAAGCGCATGGACTCCAGACTTAGCAAGACGGTCGAGTCATGACGGACTCCGGACCAGGCTGCTTGGTAGAGCCTTGGGAGAAATCGCGTAGCTTCGTCGATACGTAAGCTTAGCAAGCGTGGCTTAGCTTGTTGGAAAGCACTGGTTGTGAGCTAGACAGCGTAGCTTACAAAACAGCAATCGGCTGAGTACAGCGCACGCGGTGCTTGCCAATATCGACGTGTGTAGAGACTGGCGGGGTATAAAGCCCAGACTTATTGCAATGAAGAAAAGAGGTCACAATGTAGCATGTGTGCGGATGCTATGGCGGCAGTAGCAGTCATGCTCTTGTGTTGATGTTGTTGGCGTGTCACTTGCACGTGCGTATGTCAACACACGTTTGTAGATTCTTTAATTTATTTGCCACGGTCTTTTGATGTGCTATGATGCAGACATCGCACATCGCTTTCTTGCAACAGGGCGTCTCCCCATCCGCTGGGGGGCGTGGCTCTTCAATGCGACAAATCAGCACACATGGTGCACGCGGGTGTGCAAGCTGCCTCTACCATCAAACTCTGTTATCACGTTGCAGGCGTAGCGACTCCCATCTCAATGGCGCAGCATAACGCTCCACTGCCTGCTCGATCACCTGACGCCCATCTGCCGCCATACACCACCTGCTGGTCTTGGTGGTCTCGTCCAGCATGCGTTCATCCAGGCCCTCGATATGGCTGTCGTCACTCGTGTACTCCCCCGCATCGCCATTTTCTTCAAGCTTCTACAGAATCAGCTCGACGTGCCGTATGACATACAGCCACTGCCAGCCAAAGCATGCCAAGTACAGCTCGAATGGTTTTTCGTGCCACCCAGTATGTTTGCTCAGGTAGTGGCACACATCTCGACCCGCATCAGTCGACATCGACAGATACATCTGCTGCAGCAGGTCGAAGTTCTGCTCCGCGGATAGCTCTTGCACATTGCCGGGTTGCTGCGGCAGCAACAACACCATTATATCGAGGACGGTGAGGGGCAACAACGTACTACGGATGGCCATATTGTGTATGGGTTCCAACCACGGCCAATCCCCAGAGGTCTGTTTAGACCGCACGCTCCGCGTTTGCTCCCACTTATTGCATACTTTTGTCACTCACCTCGAGGCATGCCGCATGCGGTGATGCAGCGCGTTTTGGGCGTATTATAGGGCAATAAACTCATTTGCACTACGAGTCAGCCCCTCAAAGCGTCTGCGCGTCGTTGCTTTAAGCTTAGGTTTCTCGTGCCGCACCGGCTGTCTCTCTGGACGATGCTAAGCAGCCACTTGATGCGGTAAACCCGCTTGTGCCTACTCAGGACACACAGTCAGCCCAAGTGAGGCTTCAAGGCGCTGTGCTTTTCTAACGTTGTAACGATGCCTCACCTTTCCTTTTTTGGTCCCGTCAGCGTCCTTTGTTCCAACAACCTTCTTATTCTTTTTTTTTTGTCAACCTGCACATTCTAGCATTTACTTTCCGTGGCACTGTCACTCAGAGGAGGTAAGGCGTTATCTTCTTGCTCCACAGCCTTGCGCTTGTTGGTTGCCTCCCGTTCCTCCACGACCTCATGTTGCTTCATGAGGTTAAGCATGAAGCCTTTGTCTTTTAGCGCAGCTTTCAAGACACCTCGATCAATCTCTTTACCAACAAGACAGGCTAGGAGCAATGTGGCAAGCTTGGAGGGAGAGGGCGAGCTACAGCTGCTTCTTGATGAAGATGCCTTCGGATGGTCAGAGTGCGGTGGCAAGTGAGTCTCCGCGGCAGGAAGGGAGGGTGCTGAATTGTTACTGCGAGCATATGGTTGTGGTTGAGGGGAGGCAGGATGTGCAGAACACTCGGCTACTTCGTACCTAGCACACGAAGTCGAGGCCTGAGGCGGTGGCGCAGCACTCAGGGTCACAGCCGGTGGTAGTGGGGAATTGGCAACACCGTTCCGCCACTCTCTCATTATATCTGTTACCTCCGGTGGCACTTCATGCATAGGCCACGACCATTGTTTGGTGCTTGCAGGCCTGAGGAGCCAAAAGTGTGCTTCTGGCTCATGAGGAGTAGTGTTGCCCACCGACAGGACTGAGTTGGGGGCTTTTTTTATTTCCAACCCAAAGTGCGCTGCCGGGCCGTGGCACCCACTCCCCATGCTCGCGCTGAACGGTCACGCAGCCAATCAACAAGCCCAGCTTGTTGGCAAACATGGTCATCTGCAGGTGCTCGACGTACACATCTTTTCTCCGCACGATCTGTCGCTCCTTGGTCATGGCTATGTCAATGTTGCAACCGACATCAGCAAACATGGTCGCAGGCAGTTTATCGTAATACTGCGCCATTTCTCTCGCGGCACCAGTGGCTCTGCAGAAGTCTAAGATTCTGCTCGCCACGCCTGCATCGACAGCCTTAGCGGTGATTTTGCGGAGAGTGTCCCCCCTGCCGTCGTCGTTCATGGTGTCCAGCATAACCCAAAATCTGCTCGAGCTGGGGCACTTGTGATAATCGAGGACACTTTGCGCTATGGATGGCCTGGCGCGAAATACACAATGGTAGAAGCAATTACCATCCGTTGGCGCATTGAAGTGGTCCCATGAGGCGAGCTGGCCACCTAGCATGACTGATGGCCGTATGCGGGTTGCGGCCAGCTCCTCTGATGACTCGCTGGCAGGTGGTAACCCCTGCTGCATGCGCATACAGCACTCAAATGGTGTGTCCAACCGTGGATGGCAAGAGTCACAGTGATTGATTAAGTACCTGAGTTTGGGGCAGACTGCCGGCTTCAACTTGCAGCGGGTGGGGTAAGGTAGGTGCAGAAGCCACATCGGTTGTTGCATTGTGCTGTGGTCTCACCGGTGGCGGCAAGAAGGATTGTTGCCCCGCACTCACCGGTGCTGCTCGTGGAGGAGATGGCAGTGCATGAAGGACTGGTGCCGCGGAAAGTGGTTGCGCTCTGGCTGCAAGGGGAGCAGGAGCGGCAGGTGAGACCACTTGTGCATGCAGCAAGGGGGGCTGTATACAGGACCCAGAATAAGATGGCTCACAATGTTGCAAAGGACGAATATAAGCCTATGCAGTGCCTGACGCATTGTTACCAAGGCACGAGCATAGAAGACAGCGACTTACCTCAATGGCCCGTGGGCTGCATGGAGCAGGGGAGGCCATGGGGGCTGACAAGGTGGTCTTGGGTGCACTCTCACCGCCACCCTCGATCGCAGACTCGTCACGAAGCTCGTGAGCCATGGGCACATCATGCGCCACTGCCCCAATGGACATGTCGGGATTCAACAGGCCAACATGCATGTTAAACTGATGCTGCATTGTCGCCGCGCCCATCAGCAAGTGGAATTGAAGGACCAGTTGATGGGATTGAATCAAGGCTTGCATTGGAGCTCCACCAAGACCTAGTGCACTGTGGTGCTGTCAACCAATCACATGTGGGTTAGCTGCACGCTTGCGACACTGCAATTGCAATAGTCAACTGCGTCACACCGTCATCAGTTGGTTGCTTCGAAAAGTCACCTGCGGCATTGCTGGTTGATGCACGAATGATTGCATGGACTGCGTCATTGCTGGTTACTGCACTATTGGTTGAATGCCGGACGAATGGCCACGCGCTCCTGTGCTCAAACCCAGCCTACTTTGTGCGGCACGCGCGCGCGACTTCGCACGCTCACGCACATCCTAGCATGCAAAGGTAGGCATGCATTTGAGGTGCATGTAGTCAACATGCACAGCGAGATTGGCAACAACATACCGCCGCCCAGCTCTGTCTATCTGCTTTGGCTTCCGCAATGTCGGCTTGACTGTAGGGTGGGTATGGGTGAATAGTGGAGGCCTGCAGCCACGCTACATGTATCACATGGACTGCGCTAAAAAACAAATTGCTCTTGCAAGGAAATGCATGTGACTATAATGCGTACCTCTGCATTCCTTTGTGCTTGTTCCCACAGCCGCAATTGGTCCCGCATGGTTGTGACAAGGGGCTCCAAAGACTGCAGCTCATAATCCACTCCTTGTTGCAGAGAGCGAGCCACCAAGCAGCTCTCTGTGTGAAGATGGTCCTTAATGGCTTGCCTGCTGGTTTGTCCAATGTTGGTGATGCATGTTGGACAGCCCCATTGCTGACGCCTTCCATGATCCATAACGTGGCGCCCGGTAGTAGCTGGCTTCGCTGCTTAAAATCGTACGACCACAACCTCTCGCAAGATGTGCCACGCCGCCGCCGCCGCCGCCGCCTCCTCCGACTCCTGGTCCTCCGCCTCCTAGTCGAACCTAGGCCCACTATGCCTGACATTCGACCCGTCATCGACCTGGTGCCCCTGCGTGCCATCATTTGGCCATCAATGAAGCGTGTTTGGGTGAGTGCACGCTAACTCCCATTTGGGGTAATCGAGCAATGCCTCTGTCGTACCATGGATGGTACGACAAAGCCATTGTACGGCAATGGCTGGGGTTGGACGAGAGATGCCTCAGTCGTACCATACATGTTACGACACAAACATTGTTACCAATGGTTGTACGAAGCATGGATGGCACGAATGCATAAGTCGTACCATCAACCATAGGAGCAAGGACGCACTACAAGTGTGACTCTAGTGCGGGACTTTAGACGTTCAAAACCGCCTCATTTTCGTCTTCGCGCCTCGTACATTCGGGCGGGCCAACCGGCGGCGGCAGCGTTGGAGGCGGCAGCGCCACTATCAGCTAAACAAGCGGCACCCGACTATCAGTTGAAGAGATGCCTCGTGGTCCGTCCGTAGGCGCACCTCGTCGTGGAGGTCGGCGCCAGTTGTCCACATTGCCCCCAGGGTTCAACCAGGCAACCGTCGCTAACCAATCGCAGCAAGAACCCGCGCTAACGCCCAGCACATCACAACAACTCCACCTGACACCGCAGTGGAAAGGGCAAGCTAGACTGCATGCGTTCTTGATGCACTGTGCACGTTGCTTCTTGCTCAACTTGTAACTTGGATGCTTGCTTCTTTCATGACTGGCATAGTGACTCACTGCATGCGTTCTGGATACACAGCGCACGCTGTTTTACTTTTTCTCAACTGTGAAGGTTGCATCTTTCATGGCTGGCAGCATGACTCATGTGGTTGTGCTTGCAGAGGGTCGATTGGAACCCCCAACCCAAACGCATTTGGCCGTGACGTGGCAACCTCGGCCGTCAGCAACCCTTCCCCAAGCAAGTGGAAGATTGGCAACGAGGTAAGCACTGTGTGACACTGTGACACTGTGTGTATGTGTGTAACGGATTGTTCGTCTGTGGACAGCATTTGCGAGATGCCGTCGTTAAAATCATAAACGGCCACTGGGTAGAGAGCCACGTTTATCCCAAGGATGACACTATTCGTAACGTCATGTGTCAGGTGCTGTGAATGCTTCATGACCGCACTGCACCGTGACACTGACCAACCTGCCCGTGACAGGTAGTTGGCTTCGAGCATGACGACGAGGCCGATGCGGCCAAGTTCTATGAGGTGTACTGGACTCCTAAGGAACACCCTTCCACCGGAGTGTCGCCTTGAAGAAACCTACGCAGGTCCGGTCTGTGAACGTCACCAAGATCAAGCATGTCCTTGAGAAAGAGTACAAGTGGACACTGTTTAGTAGCAACAAGCGCAAGTGAGTTGGGTCCCTCACCACCATGTCTGCTATGCAACACTACCTTCTTACTCAGCCTCCATACACACGTACGCATCTCGCCTATTGTAACCGATTCAATCAGGCACATCGACGCCCTAATGGACCCCGAGACCCGACAAGCCCAGATGCGCAACGCGCTCCCAAGTAAGTCACAGGCACTAATCTAGCCTGGTGCAGGCTCAACTTGAACTATCTATATCATGACTAATGCCTTGTTGGTATGACTGTCGCAGACAAGTCATAACGGAGATTTGAAGTGACCGACAATGCAGACCCGGAGCGGAGGAGATACATCCATGAATGGGGCAATCCCATAATCTGGCAAATGATCGTGCAATGCGGGTCTTACGCCGTCACTACACCTAGTCGCCGGCAGCTGACAGTCAACCACCTCGCATACCTGTTGCTTACGATGAGCACTCTGAACTCCATCATTAGCAATCTAAGAATGCTGTTTTTCCAAACTACAGGCTTGCAGACGCGCTGCAGTGAATAGTGGCTTTTGATGCCACTAAGACATGCATGTAAACTACGCAGGTGGAGCGCATCCTAAAGGGCAAGAATGGAGACCCTCTCCTAGCAGCCAGCCAGCATCGACACACATGAAGAGTACCTCAGCGAAATCAACACCATGATCATGTAAATAAAGCGGGAGATGAGGCAACGGTACGCAGCCCTCCAGCCGTTCACCCTTGTGAAACGCCGCACTGAATCTTGTGTCGAATATCTGAAAGATCTCAATCGGCGCCGGCCGCAAGAGACAGCAGCTCGTGATCCGCTCACTGAGGCAGAAGCGGCATTTGATTGGCTGGCACAACCGTTTGAGGAGGAAGAGCAAGCTCCGGCGTCTCCTCCACAAGCCCCAGCGCGTGGTGCTTTGTTCCATGATGACGAGCAAAGCGATGATGGAGAGGAGCTGTGGCGCAGTTGATAGTCCGTTTAGCTGGTAGTGTACATAGCTACAAGGCTCTTGTGACTGAGTGTTGTGCATCTTAAACCAGCTAAGTCAATCGTCATTATGCTCATGCATGTCATACTTGCATCCCTATGATATACAACAGAACTGCATTCAAGTCACATAATCGAACTACAAGCCTTGACAAGTAACTGAGAGACACTGTACACATTTCAGGTACATGTACACAGCACATGCACATAACAATGCTGGCAGTCATTGACAGTCGCGTGTAGTCAAGTTATGCAAATACATATGACGACAGTTAGGCATTAGTCACCTTCAGTTGTTAAAGAGTGCCTTATTTGGTCGATAATTACCTAGTTGGTGCTTGTAAATTAGGCTTAGTCGCCTGCGCTGGACTGGTGTGTAACCTGCAGGTGCCTGTCACATAGGCTGAGTCACCTAAGTAAGACTGATGTGTAATTTGCAAGTGCCGGCTAATTAGGTGTAGTCACCTGCTAAGACCTGATGTGTAACTTACAGGTGCCCGTTGATTGCTTGTAGTCACCTACTATGGCCTGATGTGTAACTAACAGGTGCCTGTTAATTACATAAAGTCACCTTGCAAGGCCTGATAAGTAACTAACAGGCGCCTGTTAATTAGGCATAGTCAACTAATAAAGACTAAATTGTAACGAAAAGGGCCTGATAGTAACGGAAGTTACTATTAAGACCCTGTATCGAGATTACAGGTGGACTGAGCCACGACAGTATAAATTAGTATCCTCAGGTGCACGGCCGTTGCCAATATTTGATCGGCCGGCAGGGAAAACATATTGCGACGATGCGTCTTTAATGAGTGAGTCACTCATATAACATCAAATGTAATACACTCTCTTCCTCTACCATTTGTGTGTTGCTCTCCTTCTCACCTGCACATGTTGACAATGTTGCCATAACAACAGTAACAACAACTGTACATCAAGTACCCTTCCAGCTCAAAGCTTTAAACGTGTTTTTGCAAATGCATATTTTATGTGCATGCCCAATATAGTGTGTAGACGTTCATAATGCCTGGCAGCTTGTTTGAGAAAATGCGGGTTGCAATAACACTCAGCTGGCCAATTACGGTACTGCATTAGATAGTTGTTTTAAGGCAATGTAGACAACTGCTATCATAAATATAAGCCTCCACATTTCAAACCCTTTTTGAAAGGCACCCCTTACAATGCAAACATTTATGAAAATATACTCGTTGAGCTGATCGGCACACGAGCATGACTTGAAAATTTTAACATGTTTAAAAGTACGCAACCTGCGCAATCATTGCGCAATGGCATATGATGTGCTATAGTGTTATCACTTAAACAACAACCCAAACTTGGTAACGTGTGCGCAAGTAAATATAACATGTGTTTGTTAGCATGCATTAACGCTATTGCAAGGTTGGCGACCATGATATGCTTAATTTAGCATGAGTCATCTCATGATTACCCACTGGGTCATGTTCTGCAGTCGTATTAAGACGTGGAAAATGTGAAGGTGCTACATAATTACCATTCATCCAAACGTTAATGTTCTTGTGAGGACCTTCACATTCCCGTTTCAATCATATGGCACAACTATACATCAATTCAACGCAGCTTTTAGGTTCGTTGCGAAAAAAGTCCAACTTTTACTATTGTTTTTGTAATACAAGGTACATCAATAGTACTACTGTTGCCATCTTAGTGTTAATCATGCATCAAACGCTGGCTGACAAACTCCGACAACTCATTATTATGCATAATATTCAAAAGCGGTAAAGGCGAGAACGCCACTTTCTTTCGTGATGAAGGCAAAAAGATCGGGGATAAAGTTGCTGAATTGGTAAGTCTCATCAGGTATAATGTAAAAGTCATATTGGACGTGCTGTGACAATTACGAGCGGGTGATACAAGATTATCCTTATTGTGACCTTACTCATCCTCCATGAACCCTGATGCTCGCACAAGCTGTTTGAGCGGCTTGCATGATGGTGTGCCGCAACGTGACAACAACGTGTCTGCACGGTACATCTGTCCTCCGTTCAGTGTGATGCTATTGTCACACATGAGGACAAGACGGCAGTTGTCAGTGACAACTTGTCACCGTCACGGCAGCATCCGGCACGTCGGGTTGCGTGCCTGTGGCGGCTTCCGTGACGGTAATTTCCCTGAGGTGTTTTCCATGAATTGATGGCATCTGGTTAACTTGAGCCCTAGCAAGTTACCTGTATCCGCACTGGACTTCATGGATTATCCAGAATCTCCTTGGCCCCTGTAATGTGCGATGTGTGGTAGAGTTGGATTTGCTCATAAGTTTTGGATCTTTTTGCGGCTATGAGCTGGTGCACCACATGTGATGTGGCAGCCAAAACTTTGTCTGGTGCACTGCCGACTCGGGAGTGCCGAGCATCCACGATTCCAGTGTTTACTTGCCCGGCTGTGACGAAGCCATTGCGAATATTGATTCCTCAAACCCAGTTGGCACCCAACGGCTCTGCGGACAAATGTGGACCAATAGGCTTTTGCCAGTGCGTGTGGATATCAACACTCCTCCGGAGCCCGAAGCCCGCCACTTCAGCAGTCTGGACAGATTGCACCGATCTTGGCGGAGGTCACGGGGGGTCACCCGCCGTGAGTTGCACACTGCATGTCACTGCTTAGTTTTTACGTTCGGGCACCCGCGCGACCGGCTTCTGCCCCACGTGCACATTCGCTTTATGGCTGGCAGCTCCGGCAGCCGAATCGCCACGATCTCGGGCAGAGCCGATATTCTCCCTGTATTGCAGTATCTCGCGTCTTGGAGCGGATATCGTGTTAGGTACGTTTGGGCGCTCAAGGGCGCCCTTTGCGTGTGTGGAGGTAGCCGACATACTGACCAATACTAGCCAGTAGAGCTAAGATGTGCAGGCATTTGTGACAGTGAGGTTGAGGTTTGGCGGCGCAGGCGGCGGCGGGTGTTTTGGTGAAGCTGCCTGTTGGAGACAGTGGCCTTGTCGTGCGGCTGAAAGTTGTCGCTAACATGGCTCGCGGTCGTAGCGTGCTTGTGGCTTGCGCCCTGCTGCTCGCCGTCGCCGTCCTGCCGGCGGCTGCGCAGAACGGCACTTGCTCTAAGGCTTGCTTTGATGTCACGAGACCCAATTACGCGACGGGCGGAGGGTAAGCGCAGCAAGCCTCGTCGTTGCTAATCTCCTAGCATGCTTCGCATGCCTGCCGTTTGGTGTGTGTGTCTGACATCCTCCATGCATGTGTCCCGCACACACTATCCAACGTACTTGCCTTACCTCCCACGTAGTGTGCCTCGCATTGCATGTGGGTATGTCTACGTGCGTTGCATGTGCGTTGTTAGGTCTGCGCACGCTTGTATTGTCGGCACCCGGCACGGTGCCCATGCATGTCGGCATGCTGAGGTGTTAAATTGTGCTCTACTTCAAGGCAACAGGTCGACTGTCTCAATTTTCACGTGCACTCGACAGGTTTTACTTTGCTGACGCAGCAAACTGCGACCCTAACCTGTCGGACGGTCCATTTTATTACTGCCTGAACGTGACCTCAACCAGCAACTGCCGCCAGTGCAAGACGCCACTCACCACCGCAACTGACCCTGCATACGTGCTCCCAGACTGCCCGCAGTGCGTTCTGGACCGCTACCCTGACAGCACAGGTGCGCGTTGTTGGGTGTTGGCAGTTGAGGTTGCTCACTTGGTGCAGTGGTTGAAGTTTGTCAATTGGTGCAGTGGTTCCCAGCACTCCTCCCGGCTCACCTGCGGGTAGCCCTCCATCCGGTCTGAATATCGATGCCATCCTGAGCTGCATCAACCAGTCCGACCCCAATTTCCAGACCGGCATTGGCTACCAGTACTATGACCCCATATGTTACACGGAGGTGTCTCTCCTGTGCGTGCAGGCTACCGGCTGCCGTCTGTGCGAGGTCCCACCCTCCACCAGCACCAAAAGCCGCCGCCTGCTGCAGGCACCCCAACCCAGCGTGGCAGCCCCAGAGTGCCCAGCTTACATTTGCGATTACTATGGCGAGACTGGTTGCCTGCCTCAAGTTGGTGAGTGCAAACTCCTCAATACTGCAAGAGGTTGAGGAACTGTGGCAATGTGTGTTTGCTTGCGGTCTGCGTAGTGGTTTCTCATGTAGTCATTTTGTGCTGGTAGGTACTCCGATTGTCTTCGACTTCACCACTGTCCCTGCGTCAATTCGGTTGACTGGTGTGGGTGGTCAGCTTGTCCCTTTCACGCCAGCACGCCGCCAAGCTTTTCAGCAGGCAATTGCCAATGTCCTTGGCCCATATGTCAGGTTTGTGATAATTACTAGTGACTTGTGCAGGTGTTGAATGATTGGAGTGCTGATATGTTTCCCCTTTTGCAGCCCTTCCAATGTAGAAATTCTCAATGTTCAGACTATTGCTAGTGGCGGTGCTGCTGATGTTGTCGATGTTTCCTATCGCGTGAGGGTCCCCACCACTGCTGCCCCTGATGTTGCCAAAGCATTAGATGTGACTCAGAACTCGGCTATCCTCCAGGGCCAACTGGCTGCGGCAGGTTAGTTATTGTTGTTGATGTTCATGTAGAGAAGAAAGTGTATTTTGGAAGTTCTGTTGTCAGTCAAGCTGGCTTGTGCAACGTGGCTGACTCCCTCTCTGCAGGTCTTGGCTTGACGGCTGTTGGTGTGGCTGGATCTGGTGTGTCCGGCCCTGCTCTTGCACCTGCTCCAGTGGTGCCTACCATTCAGATTTCCTATGTGACCGGTGCTTTCCAGATCATTACCTTGACTGACAACACCACGAACCTGGACCCAACGCTGTACTCTGACGTGGTTGCTGCTGCTTTGAACCTCGACTTCCTTTAGTAAGTGTCTTCACATGCAGTTGTTGCTTTTCAAGCTGATGTGAATTACATTCAACTCACAATTGGTGTCTTCTGCTTACAGCCCTGAGAACATCACCTTGACCAGTGTCGCCATTTCATCCTCAAACACAACCGTGACAACCCTTGTGGCAAACTACACCATTGTGGTGCTTACTGAGAACGAGCCAGCGCTTCTGGATGCACTCAACAATGCTGACCTAGGTGCCCTGGCTGCTGCCTTCACCGCAGCAGGCGTTGCTGTCACCTCCATTGTTCCCATTGGCACTATCACAACAGTCGACACCACAGCACCAGCTCCCTCTTTTGGCTTTGCCCCTGCCCCCTCTCCCGGCAATGCTGCTTTCACGCATATAGCAAACAAGTATCTGATAGGTGCTGCCACCACACTGGTGGCTCTCATCTTCCTGTCATGAAGTAGATAGTGTATGCATTTCCCTTGTCAGTTTTCTATTTGGCCCTTAGAATAGGTGTAGTGAGGGTTCTTCTTGCAAGATTCTTCGCCCTTTGTTCATAATTTACCGGTCAGTGGTCATTATGTTGTGACAACTGTGCTGTGCATGACTGTTATGTCTGTTAGCCGTCATGCGCTCTGTGATCAGTTTGATATGTGCTTTGCTTGTGTCACATTGCCTATGAATATGCGTCATCCCCTGGCTGTACGACTGGACAGCATGTGCATCAAATTCTACAAAGTGATGTGTGACAGCAACATGCATGTGCAATGCATATACGGCAGTGAGAAGCAGCAGCCGTGGTGGATAGGTCCAATTATACTGTTAGGCTAGCATGATGTCGTGTGGTAAACACCTAATTGGCCGTGCAATAAGTCATTTGAATCTTGTGGTGCAAGCCGCCTGGCTACTGTGGAAGATGTTGCACGTACTGACTATGGGGTATAGGAGGTTTAGATCCACTGCACTGTAACGCAACAAGTACAGTACCACAGCCATCCAATCAGAGAAGCTGTGACTTACGGCAAGGGCAAGCGCAATCATAGCTTGTAACTACGTGCCCTAGTTCAGTGCATGAGTGTGGCGGAGCAGGAGGTGAAGCAAGAAACGACGGCAACCAATCAACCTGTTGGCCACAGCCGCTGGTGAGTAGAGGTGGTAGTAAACTGCGGCAGCAGCAGGACATGCACAGATAGCAGCACAGCAGCAAAACTAGGTGGGGCGGGGTGGGATGGTGATGTTGTTGCTGTTGTGCTATGCAGTGCTGTAGTGGCAGGCGCAGCCACCTTCATCAGCTGCGCCGCTCCTGCACTTGCTTGTGCAAGGCTTGTTTGTGGCGCTGGTGAGTGGCTGCAGACGATTCTTCAGCAGCAGCGGTCTGTTGCGTAATCATGCAGTAGCAAACTACTCAGTTTGCAGTTAGTACAACGCGTGCAAGCAGTCCAGTTAGTTCATCAACAAGCAGCGCATGGCAAGCATATACGTACTCGTTAAACACTATTGGCATTAACCAAACACGCGCGGTCATGTCCGTACCTAGCCACAACCTTGGTAGGCTGGTCACGCCGCTATGCGAAACACGCGGACGTGAGTGTTCACTGATACACTGAACACATTCAGTTACTCACAATCATCCCCAGTTACACCATTAGTGGCATGCATAATGTGACATGCCTAAGTCAAGCATTCACAACATTAAAGGTCTTATATTACCCTTTTATGTCACACACCACACAGGTTCTATACTAGGGACCCTACTCGCCCGAGGCGAGTAGGCACATTAGCTGCCAAAGCGTAGTAAAAGAGTGGATACCATAACGAGCTAAGACTGCCGCTTTTATATTTCACGGACTAATTTTAAGCTAATTACAAATGCCTATCTATTATTATTTAACTATAAAAACGCCTGCTCAATCGTAGCTAAGCATTGTAACAAGCGTTTATTGGCCGTAATATTACTACGTTCTATTCGGTCAGTCAGTTACAGCTTATAAACACTGCAACAGCCGATCTTATCTGGTAACACAACCGTCAGCTAACAGCGCTGACGTGTATGTAGTACGAGCAGTACGGCGGCTACTCAATTGCGTGAGTAGCCATTGTACTACTCGTATTGCTACGACACCACCACAGCTGTGGTAGGCCGGTCCTCCTCATTCATTCCATTATGTGTCGTCAGTTGTTTATTCTCAGCACCATATGGTTTCACTTCATCCTGTCTCATGGTCTATGCTTGGTTTTGTCAACATTAAGTTACCATACTTTCCTTTTCATCAGCCCGGGTCAGCACCAATTGCCTGTTTGCAAATGACACTGTCGCATGGCTGCTGACAACTTATCAGTGCCAACCAACAACACTTCCTTGAGTGCAAAACAAATGTACACATTGATAGGCCAAGTGGCCTTCTCCATTGTGATTGAAGGTTGCATCAAACGTCCCTCCAAGGCATAGTAGCGACCATCAGCACTCTTCAACGAGGTTGAGGATGGTACCACTTCGTCCTTCAATGCAAGCTTGTTATGCAAGCCCTTGCTCATGACAGTTGTCATGCCTATTGCACGCGCATACCAGCCTTCATCGCGCATGCCTACATCAAAACCATCGCCCGGCCTACCAGCATACCAACGCGCGCGCGTCACTAACCAGTAGCTAGGTCATAACGCTAGAATAGATCGCGACCATAGCCTACATAGGCACCGCGCGTAGCTGTTCAGTTGTGAGTTCAGTTAAGGTGTGTTCTACATCGAGTGGAAATTGCTGCGAAAATGGCCTCGATATGACAGTTAGCTTATATTCTGAACAATCATAAATTAACTTGTATAAGTAGTCACGGTGTTCACCGGATCAGCTGGTGACACTGTGAGTGAGAAAGCTAAGCGCTTGTGAAGCGACTTGAACTGCGAACACGCCATCCCGGTTTTTAAGAAACCCCTTACTGTGTGAAAGCCTGTGCATGCTCGTGTGCATCGTGCTTGTCATTGCTGTGAGCTTGGTGTGCCTGGTTGCAGTGTGGTTGCTGGCATCAGTCAGGGCATAGTATCCACGTGTTGCTTGCTCATTCACCTCACTTGACAGTGTAACACATTTCCGCTCATGCAAAGAACTGTGTAAACAGCACTACCTATAGTAGTGGCTTGTTGACTCACAGTGTCACCCTCTTTGCTCAAGTGAGTGCGTTGCATTCTGCATCAAATCGTGCAGTCTGTATCTAGGGACACACCCTTATGCATTCGTTATCACTGTCATTACATAGTGCACACACAAGCACTAGTGTGGTGAGTGGTAGCGGCATCGCGACAGGCAGTAGAGCACAAACACTCTACCCTGCATACACTTTCACCTGTGGACTAGCTGTATGAGCAGGCCCACCCCGTTCTCTTCAAAAGACGAGGGTGACCTCAGCAGCTAGAGCCCAACCTCCGATCTCACCTACAAGCGGACCAGTGACGGGAGCAACGATCGTAGCAGCAGAGGCTCGTGTTCTGTCTCTGGCTTTACTTCGTTCCTGTCTACTCCTCGGCATCGAGCTTCCCCACTCTCGTTTGACAGTGACGACTACGAGATGGAGTCTTCCAGCTCAACCACGTCCCTGCGCTTTTCCGGACGTGCTGGCACTACCTCGCTTGACGAATTCATCATCAAATTCCATTCCATGATGCGACAGCAGGCTCCGAAGAACAAAGACTGGTCAGATGCGATTTCTTTTCACATTTCTGCTCAGTATCTAGACCATGAAGCACATGATGTCCGGAAGTTTGTTGCTGAACTGCATCGAGTTGATGGCTATGGCGAGCTCATCAGCACCATAGCACCCTCGTTATGGCACAATCCAGCAGCCGGCTTTCCACCTGCCACTCCCGCTGCAATCACCGGTTTGTCCATAGCGGCAACCGTTGACAGGGCAGAGGAGAAACCTGAGTTGGTAATCGTCAACTTGACCCTGCAGAAATTGAGATCAAGACGGCCGCGCGACGAACCCGGATCGTAGACCGTTCTGCTACTATCTTTCGAAGAACAGCGAACTGCAGCTGTTGAGGTGGGCACACCCCTACCTTTGGCAACACCTGGCTCTCGTGCGGGAGGCAGTGCTTTCGCCCTCGGGTCAGTCGCACTGCGCGCACTAGCCATCATTGTAGGTGCTGCCATCTTTGACTCTCCCCTCAAGGATCTATACGCTGCACTTCGCCGCACCTTCCCACCGTAAACCACTAGCAAAGTGAAAGAGTTGAGGCGGTTCCGACGCAAGCCCAACGAGGACCCTCCACGCCTGTACTCAAGACTGAAAGGACAGTTGAAGAACAATGACTACAAGGTCGTCAGTGACGAGTATGCTGCAGTGGTATATGTCAATGAGTTGGATGCCACCCTGAGCGAGTCGACGCACCTGACCCCGAACTATAGCAGGCCCCTTGGCTACACGCTTAAGGAAGCTTTCGAGACTGCACAAGGCATCCAAGCGCTTGGTGTATGAGAAGGCAGTGCTGAACACCAACCGCAGTGCCTCTCGGCCTGTAGCCAGCACAACTACCGAGCTTCCTCGCCGCGAATGTGGCCGGAATGCTCCCACAGCACGCGACAAGGGGAAACGGTCAGCGCATACTGCTTTGCCTGCCCTTGTCCTGTGTCATCACTATGGACGGCATGGGCACTACCAAAAGGAGTGCACCGAAGAGTACTCAACCCTGGTCTGCGACTACTGTCACAAGATAGGCCACTTGGAGTCAGTCTGCTGCCCCAGGTTCCCTGAGTTGAGATCGGCCAACGGCTACGACGGCAACAACTCTGATGGCTACAACAGCAACACTAGAGGCCACAACGGCAACAACTCTGGTGGCTACAATAGCAACCATACCGGAGGCCATAACAACAACAATGCCAATGCTCGCAAGGAAGAGCAAGGCTACAGGAGGAAGAATCGTCCTCCTCATCGCAAGGGACTGGAAGCACCTCCGCGCGCTGCTGCTGTTGCCGCCCAGGCTTCAGTCAACCCGCCAGCTGATGACCATATTGTTGCCCTCATGGCACGCTTGGAGGAACACAAGGAGCAGGACTACCGCGCCTGTTACTCTTTCCGGTGGGCACTCATGGCTCCAAAACGCACGAGAGACAACCGCACTCCGTCACGCGTTCAACCATCCCGACGAGGTCGAGGGGAAGCCGCAACATCGGCAGCAGCTACCTCCTTTGAAGCCACCAGTGGTACTGCACCAGCAGCAACAGTTACACCGGCTACGACGTCGACTTCGTCAACGTCATCAGCAACTACTCCAGTTGCACCAGAAGTTGGTACATCAGCGAGCGCCGTGACGCCAACACTGGTGAGCATGCTGGTGACAGCCACTACTGTCACCGATGTTGTAGCTGTAGGTCGCACCGGTCCCGCTCCAACTGCAGGACCACCTGTGTCAGCGAGCGTTAAGACCACTCTCGCGCCACTGAGCGGCACTCTTGCAACCACCGACAGTGCCATCGTCGAGCCCGCTGCCACTGCAGCAGCGCGCGCAGCTACACTTGCCTGCCCTCGACGTCACTCAGCCTGTCCCGCAAGCTGAGCGCGCATGGGAGACCATCATGCGTGGAGCAAATCCCACTACCATTGCTTTTGGGCGCGGAGGAGAGCGAACAACACATGTTGAACGCAGTGACCGCCTCTTCCCACTGCATAAATATCACACCCTGCCAGAACAGACTCAACGGCAATTGAAGGATGAGATCCTCGCCGGCGCCTCCCAAGCGAAACCGCGCCTTTGTGGTCAGAACACCTGTTGTATAAGAGTTGGCACTACAGCTGTTCTGGACTCTGCATAACAACATGCAGACTGCGCCACGCCAGCCCGCACCAGTCCGTCATGAACCTTTCGAGCCAATCCCGCTGGACACGTATTGGGACCGGCAACCCAACGTACAGCAGCACACCGCTGATGCTGCCGACATGCCTCTGGGTGACAACAAAGCACTGAGGCCCATCAATACCGTTCGGCTTCATGAGCGCTACACCGCTCTGGAACAGGCGTTCACCTGGCGACAGGACCAAACGGCAGCAATCAATGCAAAAGCGCAAGCCCTTGGCGCTGCTTGCGCTTTCGTTCCTTAACCAACAGTCGCTGGCCCATCATTCAGCACGACACCCTCGTTGGTGAACCCGACATTGACCAGGCGAGGGCGTTGGCTCAACAAAACAGGGGGTTGATTGCCCCGCTGCTGCTCGCCTTGTTAGAAGACTTGCCTAACGATCAACGGGATCCAGGAAGAGGCTACCTCACACCACAAGGGTGTACACAACGGGATGGAGCAGGCTCGATTGGAGAACAGCAACTTCGCACTGCGCTGTTGCGATAAGCAACTATGCTACATCGACAAAAAGGCATCGGCCTGAGACGGATGTTGGGGATGCGAGAAGGTGGCAATGCAGCTCGAGCAAGATTAGTGACTTGACTAGCCACCAATCACCTCGCAGTCCCTTTATTCGCATTCGGCACCAGATTCTCATGGTTGGACGCCTTCTTTCGCTCGCTACGGCAAGCCTATCACGAGGTTGCCTCGGCAGCCACTGACACCTTAGAAAGAAGCGCAAGAGGCCATACTGAGGTTGCCAGGGGTGGACACAGCGCGACAACTTTGACGCATCGCAGCTGCTTATGAGCAGCATGTCGAACAATTAGAGATTTACCTCGTTGTGCGGGCGCGAGCAACGACGATGCTAGAAGTGGGGGTGGTCAATGGCAGATGGGATGCCTACATGGCAGAGATCCTAAGGGTTCCCACCATCACTCGCGACATAAGAACGCGGCTCCTGCGCGCAGTGTATCTTCAACCCATGCCGCAGAATCACCGCTGAAGTGACGTGGCCCAACAATCCAACAGCCACATGGGAAGTTACACGGGTCAGGGAGGCAGCTCATGCTGTATGCTGGACTTATGTGGAAGAACAGGCTGCACGGGAGGCGGGCCTACAAACACCCGGTCCTTCAGTGTTTCCTCAACAGCCACTGGCTACGCTGCCAGGTATGACCCCGGCCACGGAGAGGCACAACCCCTCTGCCCCACAACCAGGGCGACCACAGGCAGCACCGCCAGCACCCAGGCCACAGCGTGTATACCAACAGCCAAGACAAGGACGGTTCGACCGCGGACAAGGAGGTTTGCAAGACACAGCTGGTCGAGGAACGCTTGCCGCACTGCGTTCGACACCACCGAAAGAGGCTGCAGCAGCCGTCACCCCACGCACACGCTATCGACGATTCAAGCGGCTGCGCATCCGCGCCAACGCAGCCGCTTGAATAATCGCCAATCAAGACAAGCATGTCACTACTAATGGACGAGCACCCAAGCATGTGATGCTGGACTCTGGAGCCCAGCCTGTCATCATCGGACGTTACCTCGCACGTGACCTTGGCATCACCAGCGCTGAGCTGATGCCTTGCCCATGCGTGCTCGACACAGCTTTCGGCAGCCGTGACAAGGTGATTGGCATCACTAAGTAGGCCCTCTGCATTCGTATAACAAGGGTGGACCCTTCCCATAGCACCGAGGTCATACATAAATGTGTGGTCACCGATGCAGGATCCTTCGACCTGTTGTTGGGACATGACTTCAACTTCCCCTGTTAGCATGGGGCTGGACTGCTGGACAAAGAAGGCATGGTTTCGTCCTCATTGGGATGAAGAGGACGGAGAGGTTCAAGGAAACCTGCCTCTCGAGCTTGTGGCTCGCACTCGTTCCCACCGGAGGTCAGCTGTAACAGCCACCTTCAGGTCAGCTGCGACAGCCACCCACAGGTCGGGTTCGACAATCACTGACAGATCATCTGCGGTGGTCACCCACAACTTGGACCAAGACTCTCCTATCCCATACGACGAGTCTGAGGAAGATGCCACTGAAGAAGTGGCCCACTAGAAACCAGCGGAACGCCGCTGGCGTGCACAGGTGGTCGCACATCTACTTCTGACCAGTCCACGGCTCACTTCAGGGTTCCCTCTCTATAAGAACCAAGCTGCGGTCCAGGAACAACATTAGGTGGCCACTGGAGTAGTGGAGGTTCACGTATACCGTCGCCAACAAAGCATCACTGTGTTGGAACTACTTGGAGGAATAGGTAGTGGCCTCGCCGCTGTCCTCAACACCGGGGCGACGGTCACCAAGTACTTCTATTGTGACCCGGATCCACACGCACGGATTGCCCTGGGCCACCACCTGCGCCACCTACACAAATGCTACCCGCAGTGACTGCCGCTATCGGCACTGCAAGGCAGTCTGAAGGCACTACCACAGGACATCCGCTGAATCACTGCGGATCACCTCTTAGCGGTGGGCAACATCGACCTGCTAAGAGCAAAATGAGAGTGTCAAGGACACTCCAAAGCAGGCAGCGACGAAGGACTCGCTGATCCTCGCTCACGACTGTTCTGGAAATTGATGCGTGTCATCAAAATGCAGCAGAGCAGCCAGCTGTCCAGGCCTTCAGAATACATCATCAAGAATGTGCACTCCGAGGACGATAAGCGCCATCACGTGGCCAACAGCTTCCGACAGGGGTGTTCCATACTGGGACATCCTCTCAAATCAACGCAGCGCGTCATGGCTTTCGTGCTCATCGCGTCCGCGCCAAGTGGACCAACCTGGCTACAGTCGAGGATCTCTCTGCTGCTGAATATATGCACAGCAATCATCCACGCAATCTCACCATCAACGCTATCCTAAACCCTGGGCGCACAGCGCAACCATTCACGCGATCACCAGCACTTCTACCAGTGCGACTAGTTTGGTCAACCACGTCGTGCGCTCCCCACTCGGGCGTCTTGCCCAGGATCATACGCCTTTCGCAACTTAAGCGAAGGCATGGTGTTGAATTCCAACACAGGCCGATTGGAGGAACCCAACGCACGAGGGCGCGAACGCGCAATGGCATTGTCTCCAGGCAGTATCACAGGTTCCATGCTGACCGACAGTCAGCAATGTCAATTGTTGGGACGCGCTGTGGACGAGAACAGCATGGTGTGGTTATTGGAAATATGCTTTGCTCTCCAGGACCGCCATGTGTCCTTTCAGGCGCTCGAACACCTGGCGGGGGGGTGGGCCGATCACGTGCGAGAGACCAAGGCAGCACACACCGCCCTCTATATAATCAGCCATATGGAGGAGTATGCAGCGGTCACTGTGGAGAATATTCCAGTAGTCGCCAACGCTACCTCTTGGTCCCATGGCATTGGACCACTGGCTACAGGCCAGACGCGAGAACAACTTGAGGCTCTCCTTAACAAGTGGAGGAGTTCCGCTTTAGCGTGAAGGAAGGGCGTTTGTGTAGAGAGTCATTCCTACGTACGATCAGCATCGACCCTCCACACATGAGTAGAAGGTCGTAAGGACGAGCACTAGGTCCGGACTTAGCAAGATGGCATCGTCGGACCAGACTCCGGACTCCAGACTGGAGCCTTACTAACTGCTTCGTATCTCCGCGTATACTTACTCATATTAGGCGTGTGAGAGCTTGTTGGAAAGCTCTGATTGTAAGGAAGACAACACAGCTTAGAGCGCGTCAAAAGGCTGAGTATAGCTTACGCAGTGCTTGCAAACGTAGACGTGTGTGTAACTGGCTGGTATAAGAACCAGCGAACAACTTGTAATAGATTGAATGTGATGTGACTTGTGTATGCTCTGGTGGCGGTAGCTCTGTCTCTGTGCATCTATGCTTGCCTCAACTACATGTGCATGCTAGTCCTTCAACAGGTTATGGGCCCACACTACGCTTGAGGAGTGTGAGACTAGCTTGTGTGCATAGTAGTTCTACACTACGGTAGCTTGTTGGTAGCAGAGCCTTGGGTGTCAACTGCAAGTGAAGGCAGGCACGACAAAGATGGAGGCGATATACGACAAGGGGCAGATTGCAAAGCTGGACACCGACAACTACAACACATGGTGCGTGGAGATGAAGGCCTTGCTCATCCACAAGAAGGTGTGGAAGTACGCTGATCTGAAGGCACCACCACCAACACCAGGAGCGAACACTGTGTGGTCAGAGCATTCAGCAGAAGCACACTCTTTGCTTGTGTTGAACAGCAAACCGCATCACTTTCCCATGCTCACTGCATGTGAAGATGGTAGACAAGCTTGGGAAAAGCTATCAGCCGTTTTCAGAGCCAAGAACAATGCCAGAAAGTTGCATCTACGCAAGCAGCTCAGCGCACTCAGGAAGGAGGCAGCAGAACCCATCACGAAGTATGTTGCGCGCGCGAGAGAGCTGTGGGCGGACCTCATCAACGTCGGCCACAACATGGGGGAGACGGAGGTAGTGCTGGCCATTGTTGCAGGGCTACCAGCAGAGTACGAGGTCGTCGCAACCCTGCTGGAGACGTCATCATCGGAGTTGACGTTGGACGATGTGCTACCGAAGCTGCTCACCGTGGAGCAGAGGGTTGTGAAGAAGGACGAGCAAGCGGATGCCGTCGCCTTCTACACCGGCAAGCACGCAAAGAAGAGCAACCATGAAGAGAAGTACAAGGGCAACAAGCCAGGCAATCCTCGTCACAAAGACCTCACATGCCACTGATGTGGTTGGAAGGGACACATTGTGAAGGACTGTAGGAAGAAACAACAGGGGCAACCTAGAGCAAGCACCAGCAACAGCGGCAACGAGCACCAACACAAGGAGAAACATGTCGCCTTCACTGCATCCAGTTCGAGGGCGGGCACAGCTTTCTGGGTGGTGGACTCTGGCTGCGATCGTCATCTCACACCAAACAAGGAGGTGATGGAGGGCTACAGGAAGCTGACGTCCACAATCAAGGTGGCGGGCTTCGGTGGCGAAGTACTGGTGGCTGAGGGAGTTGGCAACGTGCGACTCCAGTGCAAGGTTGGTAACACACTACGCGAGGTGTTGTTACGCAACGTCCTGCATGTTCCTAAGGCTATTGCGAGTCTATTCTCTGTGAGGGTTGCGGAGCGCTTAGGCGCGGAGATCCTATTTCGGAAGGGTGGCTGCACAGTCATCCTTGATGGGGTCGTGCACATGGTTGGAATCACTGATCCGGGAGGGCTCTACCACGTGGAGCAGCCTCAAGACAGAGACATTCAAGCCATGGTGGTGAAGGACAAGGAGTCGCCAACATTGTGGCATCGAAGGTTCGGGCATCTCAGCTACGTCAACCTCACTCGCCTTGTCGCTGAGAAGATGGTCAAGGGCATCCATCTCAGCACAGAAGAACTCAAGACAGCATCAGGTGCACTTTGTGAACCATGCCTGGTTGCAAAGCAGCATGCTATGCCATTCCCATCATCCTCTTCTAGCAGTCAGCATCCTTGCGAGCTTGTGCACATGGATGTTTGTGGCCCTATGCGCATTGTGGCGAAAGGAGGGGCCAGGTACTTTGCTACATTCCTCGACGACTACAGCAAGCTGTCCCTCATCTTTCCATTGACGCTCAAGTCAGAAGTTGCTGGAGCTGTGCGCACAGTTGTGGCCTTGTTGGAGACCCAGTCTGGCAACAAGATGAAGGCAATGAGGAGTGATCGAGGAGGGGAGTACATCAACAAGGAGTTGAAGGAGTTCTTCGCCAGCAAGGGCATACGCCACGAGACAACGGCACCCTACACCCCGCAGCAGAATGGAGCAGCTGAACGCCTCAACAGGACACTCTTGGAGCGTGTTCGAGCCATGCTCAACGACACAAAGATGGAAGACAGTTTGTGGAAGGAGGCGGTACTCACTGCCAACTACATCCGCAACAGGTCTCCGGTGAGCTCAGAGCAGAAGACTCCGTGGGAGCACTTCTATGGAGCCACACCAGATGTGAGTGGTATGCGTGTGTTTGGATGCACGGCATATGCACTAGTGCCTAAACAGCTCAGGCACAAGCTGGAGCCGGTCAGCAAGAAGGGCATCTTCGTTGGCTATGAACCGGGTTCCAAGGCTTACAGGATCTTGCTCGAGGACACTCAGAAGATCATCGTGAGCAGAGAGGTGGTTTTCCACGAGGGATTATCACAACCAGAAGCAGGCTTCTTTCCTGAAGATGAAGCACAGCCGGAGCATCCTGAAACAGTGGAGGCTACAGGCAAGGCCATCATCGACGATAAGGGTGAGCAGGACTCCACTGTAGCAGACAAGCAGTCGCACCTGCAGCAGGAGCACGCAGCTCGGAGATACCCAGTGAGGGAGAGAAAGGCACCTGACTTCCTACACAAGGCACACGTCGCCAGTGTGCAGAATGAGGAGCCAAGCACCTACGAGGAGGCATTGTTAGCACCAGATGCGGAGCAATGGCAGCGTGCTATGGACGAGGAGATTGCGTCACTCCATGCCAACAACACTTGGTCACTGGAGCAGTTACCGCAAGGAGTGAAGACCATTCCAGTGAAATGGGTCTTCAAGGTGAAGCGTGATGGTCAGGGCAACATTGAGCGCTACAAGGCAAGACTGGTGGCAAAGGGCTTCTTGCAGCAGGAAGGTGTGGACTTCAACGAAGTGTTTGCACCTGCAAGTAAGCATACCACCTTCCGTGCACTGCTAGCTATGGTTGCTGCTGAAGACCTAGAGCTGCATCACCTGGATGTGAAGACTGCCTTCCTCTACGGAGAGCTGGAGGAGGAGATCTTCATCGAGCAACCACCTGGATATGAAGAAGGGGAGAGAGGCACAGCGTGCAAGCTGATCAAGGCACTGTACGGGCTGCGACAGGCACCGCGTATGTGGCACATCAAGCTCACCAAGGAGCTGGAGGCACTTGGCTTCACCGCATCCTCTGCAGACCCTGGGCTCTTCATCCATGCAGACAACAAGGTCTGGCTGCTCGTGTATGTTGATGATATCATCATCACCGCCAGGCAGGTGCACCACCTGCAGGAGACGAAACTTGCTCTACAGCAAGCATTCTCAGTTCGTGATCTTGGAGAGGCCAAGTGGTTCCTTGGCATGGTGATTGAGCGCGACAGGGCGGCTCGCACAATCAAGATCAGTCAGGAGCAGATGGTGAGAAGACTCGTCACCAAGTTTGGGCTCACTGAAGCGAAGACCAAGACCACACCGTTGGCACTTGGCACTGCCCTCATCAAGGCAAAAGATGAGGAGGTACTCGACAAGGCTCAGTATCCATATGGTGAGCTGGTAGGCAGCATGCTCTATCTGGCAGTGTGCACACGTCCCGATGTTGCACATGCTGTGGGAGTACTTGCTCGCTACATGTCTGCACCGAGCATGGAGCACTGGAGAGCAGCAAAGGGAGTACTACGCTATGTTGCTGGGAGCGCAACAGTTGGCATCAAGTTTGGGAGCGGGAGCACTGAGTTGGAGGGCTACTGCGACTCGGACTTTGCTGGTGACCTCAACAGCAGGAGGTCCACTACAGGCTACGTCTTCAAGCTGAACGGAGGCGTGGTGAGCTGGAACAGCAGGCTGCAGCCAACAACAGCAGCATCTACATCAGAGGCTGAGTACATGGCAGCGGCAGCAGCAGTGAAGGAGGCACTCTGGCTTCGCAAGCTCATGGCAGACTTGGAGCACCCCATGGCGTGCATCGTCATCAACTGTGACAACCAAGGAGCCATCAAGTTGTTGAAGCACCCTATCGCCTCGGCAAGGACGAAGCACATTGATGTCATGCATCACTTTGTGCGTGACAGAGTCACAAGGAAGGAGGTGGAGTTCCAGTACTGCAACACCGAGGGCATGCTGGCGGACTTCATGACAAAGCCATTGTCACCACTCAAGTTCAAGACTTGTTGTGCAGGACTTGGCATCTGTGTTTGACTACAGGAGCAAGCGTTGGAGGTCAAGCTGCTCGCGTGGGAGTGTTGAGAGTATTCCTACATACGATCAGCATCGACCCTCCACACAGGAGTAGAAGGTCGTAAGGACGAGCACTAGGTCCGGACTTAGCAAGATGGCATCGTCGGACCAGACTCCGGACTCCAGACTGGAGCCTTACTAACTGCTTCGTATCTCCGCGTATACTTACTCATATTAGGCGTGTAAGAGCTTGTTGGAAAGCTCTGGTTGTAAGAAAGACAACGCAGCTTAGAGCGCGTCAAAAGGCTGAGTATAGCTTACGCAGTGCTTGCAAACGTAGACGTGTGTGTAACTGGCTGGTATAAGAACCAGCGGACAACTTGTAATAGATGAATGTGATGTGACTTGTGTATGCTCTGGTGGCGGTAGCTCTGTCTCTGTGTATCCATGCTTGCCTCAACTACATGTGCATGCTAGTCCTTCAACAGGTTATGGGCCCACACTACGCTTGAGGAGTGTGAGACTAGCTTGTGTGCATAGTAGTTCTACACTACGGTAGCTTGTTGGTAGCAGAGCCTTGGGTGTCAACTGCAAGAAAGGCAGGCTCGACAAAGATGGAGGCGACCTACGACAAGGGGCAGATTGCAAAGCTGGACACCGACAACTACAACACATGGTGCGTGGAGATGAAGGCCTTGCTCATCCACAAGAAGGTGTGGAAGTACGTTGATCCGAAGGCACCACCACCAACACCAGGAGCGAACACTGTGTGGTCAGAGCATTCAGCAGAAGCACACTCTTTGCTTGTGTTGAACAGCAAACCGCATCACTTTCCCATGCTCACTGCATGTGAAGATGGTAGACAAGCTTGGGAAAAGCTATCAGCCGTTTTCAGAGCCAAGAACAATGCCAGAAAGTTGCATCTACGCAAGCAGCTCAGCGCACTCAGGAAGGAGGCAGCAGAACCCATCACAAAGTATGTTGCGCGCGCGAGAGAGCTGTGGGCGGACCTCATCAACGTCGGCCACAACATGGGGGAGACGGAGGTAGTGCTGGCCATTGTTGCAGGGCTACCAGCAGAGTACGAGGTCGTCGCAACCCTGCTGGAGACGTCATCATCGGAGTTGACGTTGGACGATGTGCTACCGAAGCTGCTCACCGTGGAGCAGAGGGTTGTGAAGAAGGACGAGCAAGCGGATGCCGTCGCCTTCTACACCGGCAAGCACGCAAAGAAGAGCAACCATGAAGAGAAGTACAAGGGCAACAAGCCAGGCAATCCTCGTCACAAAGACCTCACATGCCACTGATGTGGTTGGAAGGGACACATTGTGAAGGACTGTAGGAAGAAACAACAGGGGCAACCTAGAGCAAGCACCAGCAACAGCGGCAACGAGCACCAACACAAGGAGAAACATGTCGCCTTCATTGCATCCAGTTTGAGGGCGGGCACAGCTTTCTGGGTGGTGGACTCTGGCTGCGATCGTCATCTCACACCAAACAAGGAGGTGATGGAGGGCTACAGGAAGCTGACGTCCACAATCAAGGTGGCGGGCTTCGGTGGCGAAGTACTGGTGGCTGAGGGAGTTGGCAACGTACGACTCCAGTGCAAGGTTGGTAACACACTACGCGAGGTGTTGTTACGCAACGTCCTGCATGTTCCTAAGGCTATTGCGAGTCTATTCTCTGTGAGGGTTGCGGAGTGCTTAGGCGCGGAGATCCTATTTCGGAAGGGTGGCTGCACAGTCATCCTTGATGGGGTCGTGCACATGGTTGGAATCACTGATCCGGGAGGGCTCTACCACGTGGAGCAGCATCCTAAGGACATTGACATTCAAGCCATGGTGGTGAAGGACAAGGCATCGCCAACATTGTGGCATCGAAGGTTCGGGCATCTCAGCTACGTCAACCTCACTCGCCTTGTCGCTGAGAAGATGGTCAAGGGCATCCATCTCAGCACAGAGGAACTCAAGAATGCATAAGGTGCACTTTGTGAACCATGCCTGGTTGCAAAGCAGCATGCTATGCCATTCCCATCATCCTCTTCTAGCAGTCAGCATCCTTGCGAGCTTGTGCACATGGATGTCTGTGGCCCTATGCGCATTGTGGCGAAGGGAGGGGCCAGGTACTTTGCTACATTCCTCGACGACTACAGCAAGCTGTCCATCATCTTTCCATTGACGCTCAAGTCAGAAGTTGCTGGAGCTGTGCGCACAGTCGTGGCCTTGTTAGAGACCCAGTCTGGCAACAAGATGAAGGCAATGAGGAGTGATCGAGGAGGGGAGTACATCAACAAAGAGTTGAAGGAGTTCTTCGCCAGCAAGGGCATACGCCACGAGACAACGGCACCCTACACCCCGCAGCAGAATGGAGCAGCTAAACGCCTCAACAGAACACTCTTGGAGCGTGTTCGAGCCATGCTCAACGACACAAAGATGGAAGACAGTTTGTGGAAGGAGGCGGTACTCACTGCCAACTACTTCCGCAACAGGTCTCCGGTGAGCTCAGAGCAGAAGACGCCGTGGGAGCACTTCTATGGAGCCACACCAGATGTGAGTGGTATGCGTGTGCTTGGATGCACGGCATATGCACTAGTGCCTAAACAGCTCAGGCACAAGCTGGAGCCGGTCAGCAAGAAGGGCATCTTCGTTGGCTATGAACCGGATTCCAAGGCTTACAGGATCTTGCTCGAGGACACTCAGAAGATCATTGTGAGCAGAGAGGTGGTTTTCCACAAGGATTATCACAACCAGAAGCAGGCTTCTTTCCTGAAGATGAAGCACAGCCGGAGCATTCTGAAACTGTGGAGGCTACAGGCAAGGCCATCATCAACAACAAGGGTGAGCAGGACTCAGCTGTAGCAGGCCAAGAGGAGCCGTACCAACAGCAGGAGCACGCAGCTCGGAGATACCCAGTGAGGGAGAGAAAGGCACCTGACTTCTTACACAAGGCACACGTCGCCAGTGTGCAGAACGAGGAGCCAAGCACCTACGAGGAGGCATTTTCAGCACCAGATGCGGAGCAATGGCAGCGTGCTATGGACGAGGAGATTGCGTCACTCCATGCCAACAACACTTGGTCACTGGAGCAGTCACCGCAAGGAGTGAAGACCATTCCATTGAAATGGGTCTTCAAGGTGAAGCGTGATGGTCATGGCAACATTGAGCGCTACAAGGCAAGATTGGTGGCAAAGGGCTTCTTGCAGCAGGAAGGTGTGGACTTCAACGAAGTGTTTGCACCTGCAAGTAAGCATACCACCTTCCGTGCACTGCTAGCTATGGTTGCTGCTGAAGACCTAGAGCTGCATCACCTGGATGTGAAGACTGCCTTCCTCTACGGAGAGCTGGAGGAGGAGATCTTCATCGAGCAACCACCTGGATATGAAGAAGGGGAGAGAGGCACAGCGTGCAAGCTGAGGCACAGCGTGCAAGCTGATCAAGGCACTGTACGGGCTGCGACAGGCACCGCGTATGTGGCACATCAAGCTCACCAAGGAGCTTGAGGCACTTGGCTTCACCGCATCCTCTGCAGACCCTGGGATCTTCATCCATGCAGACAACAAGGTCTGGCTGCTCGTGTATGTTGATGATATCATCATCACCGCCAGGCAGGTGCACCACCTGCAGGAGACGAAACTTGCTCTACAGCAAGCATTCTCAGTTCGTGATCTTGGAGAGGCCAAGTGGTTCCTTGGCATGGTGATTGAGCGCGACAGGGCGGCTCGCACAATCAAGATCAGTCAGGAGCAGATGGTGAGAAGACTCATCACCAAGTTTGGGCTCATTGAAGTGAAGACCAAGACCACACCGTTGGCACTTGGCACTGCCCTCATCGAGGCCAAGGATGAGGAGGTACTCGACAAGGCTCAGTATCCATATGGTGAGCTGGTAGGCAGCATGCTCTATCTGGCAGTGTGCACACGTCCCGATGTTGCGCATGCTGTGGGAGTACTTGCTCGCTATATGTCTGCACCGAGCATGGAGCACTGGAGAGCAGCAAAGGGAGTACATCGCTATGTTGCTGGGAGCGCAACAGTTGGCATCAAGTTTGGGAGCGGGAGCACTGAGTTGGAGGGCTACTGCGACTCGGACTTTGCTGGTGACCTCAACAGCAGGAGGTCCACTACGGGCTACGTCTTCAAGCTGAACGGAGGCGTGGTGAGCTGGAACAGCAGGCTGCAGCCAACAACAGCAGCATCTACATCAGAGGCTGAGTACATGGCAGCGGCAGCAGCAGTGAAGGAGGCACTCTGGCTTCGCAAGCTCATGGCAGACTTGGAGCACCCCATGGCGTGCATCGTCATCAACTGTGACAACCAAGGAGCCATTAAGTTGTTGAAGCACCCTATCGCCTCGGCAAGGACGAAGCACATTGATGTCATGCATCACTTTGTGCGTGACAGAGTCACAAGGAAGGAGGTGGAGTTCCAGTACTGCAACACCGAGGGCATGCTGGCGGACTTCATGACAAAGCCATTGTCACCGCTCAAGTTCAAGACTTGTTGCGCAGGACTTGGCATTTGTGTTTGACTACAGGAGCAAGCATTGGAGGTCAAGCTGCTCGCGTGGGAGTGTTGAGAGTCATTCCTACATACGATCAGCATCGACCCTCCACACAGGAGTAGAAGGTCGCAAGGATGAGCACTAGGTCCGGACTTAGCAAGATGGCGTCGTCGGACCAGACTCCGGACTCCAGACTCCAGACTGGAGCCTTACTAACTGCTTCGTATCTCCGCGTATACTTACTCATATTAGGCGTGTAAGAGCTTGTTGGAAAGCTCTGGTTGTAAGGAATCTAAAGACAACACAGCTTAAAGCGCGTCAAAAGGCTGAGTATAGCTTATGCAGTGCTTGCAAACGTAGACGTGTGTGTAACTGGCTGGTATAAGAACCAGCGAACAACTTGTAATAGATTGAATGTGATGTGACTTGTGTATGCTCTGGTGGCGGTAGCTCTGTCTCTGTGCATCTATGCTTGCCTCAACTACATGTGCATGCTAGTCCTTCAACAGTCTGCTCAGTTTGCTAGATGGACATCGAGTTGGTGGACACCGAACCGGTGTTTCAACGACAGTACCGACTCTCCAAGTTGGAAGAAGACCTGGTGGAACAGAGGTGCAAGGCTCTGCTAGATGCAGGCCTGATTGAGGAGTCCACATCGGACTTTGCGGCCGCGACCGTTATGCCCATGAAGAAGGATTTAGCAGGCAACTGGACAGACCGGCGTATGTGCGGCGACTACCGCCCCCTCAACAACAAGACCAAACAAGACAGGTATCCAATGCCTACTGCAAAAGGTATCTTTGATGATGTAGGAGACTGTACCGTCTTCAGCATCCTGGACATGCGACAAGGGTACAACCAAATCGCCATCAAGGAGGAGGACAAGCACAAGACCTCTTTCTAGGGCAACCAGCAGCTATACCTGTGGAAGGTCATGCCCTTCGGGCTGAAAAATACTCCTGCCAAGTTCCAGCGCGTCATGGACAAAGCCTTGAAGGGGCTGGACTTTGCGCGATGTTACATAGACAACGTTCTCATCTTCAGCCGCAACAACGAAAAGCACCTACAGCACATCGAGGAGGTGCTCGAGAGACTCAAGGGGGTGGGGATGACGGTGCACCCCGACAAGTGCACCTTCTTCACTCGCAAGGTACCCTACCTAGGGCACATGATTGTGCCCCATGGTGTGCACGTACAGCAGGCAAAGGTGGAGGCCCTGGCAGCTATCCCTGCTCCAACGGACCTTACGCGCTTGCGCCTTTCTGAGCCTTGCCAACTACTATCGCCGATTCGTGAAGAACTTCGCAAAGATCGCGCGGCCCCTCGGCGAGCTTCTAAAGAAGGAAGTGGAGTTTGCGTTGAAGGAGCCCCAGCAGCAGGCGTTTGAGGAGCTAAAGGGCAGGCTCACCACCGCTCCCATCCTGCAACGCCCTGACTACACCAAGCCCTTCATCCTCCGCACCGATTGGAGCAAGCTTGGGATGGGGGCTGTGCTGGTGCAGCACGATGAGAACAAGAAGGAGCGGGTGGTGTCATACGCTAGCCAAAGCAACAACATCGCCGAGGCCAACTACAGCAACTACGAGGGGGAGTGCCTTGTTGCAGTGTGGGCTATCTTCTTCTTCAGATTTTCCTCTTCGGTCGACAGTTCCAGCTGATCACCAATCACCAGCCACAAGTGGTTGATGACCAACTAACATCTGACAAGAAAACTTGCTCGCTGGGCCCGGTTATTGCAGGAGTATGACTTTGAGATCCACCGCGCCGGCCTCCAACCAAGACGCCGATGGCCTCAGCCGCAACCCTCACCTCAGTACCAACGATGCAACAGGAGCTTGGCATGAGCTCGGCCCTGCAGCAGCAGCTCCCACCGTGGCGGCCATATTTGCTGTTGCCGCGTTACGTTCAGGGCGCCAGATTAGCACCACTGCCACCTCAACGGCAGCGAAGATTCCTGCCCTTGAGTCTACCGGCCCGACAGGGACCGCACCTCCAAGGGGCGTCCACGCGGTCGATATTAACGTCAACGACACCGAGCTGGCACCCAATGACACCAGGCAGCACATATAGCTGGACAAGCTATCACTTTCCTTCCTTTAAAATGGCCAGCTTCCCTCCGGCATGAGTGCACAAGCATAAGATTGTGTCAATCAATGCACCCGCCACTATCGGTGGGCGGATAACAGGTTGTATCGCCGTGTCCATGACGAAGATCAGGAGGTGCCGACACAAGCCACACGCGAGGGCATCATCACCGCCCTCCACACTGAGCTTGGACACTTTGGTGTCCAGCGTACAGTTAGCCTGGTAAGGGCAAAATATTGGTGGTATGGGCTGTCTAAACAGGTGCAGGGTTTCCTCAGTCACTGCTAACAGTGTGACATGGTACGCGCCAGCCTCAACACGCGCAGCGCTACCTTGCACCCTCTCCCCATCTCCGGTGTTTTCTACCGTTGGGGACTCGACATCTTGGGAGACTTGGCACCCTCGGCACGTGGCAACCGTTACATCCTGGTCATGATCGAGCACTTCTCCAAACGGGTGGAGCTGGTGCCATTACCCGACAAAAGCAGCAGGGGGGTGTCTCAAGCCTTCCTCTCCCATGTCCTCAGCCGGCTCGGCAGCTGCGCTGAGGTCATCACCAACCAAGGCACTGAGTTCAGAGGGGTGTTCGACACCCTGTTGGACAAATGCTACATCGATCATCGCCGCACTTCGCGTGACCACCCCCAAGCCGACGGTCTCGCGGAGCGTACAGTGCAGACCATCAAGAAGGCACTCCGCAAGTACGTGCTGGAATATAAGAAGAACACCTGGGACGACCACCTTCCGTGGGTGGCCCTTGGATATCGATTGTTAAAGCAGGCGGCTCTGCGCAAGTACAGCCCATACCACCTGCTATTCGGGCGTCCGCCATTGCTTCCCTTTCGTGCACAGCAAAAAGTAGATCGTGCGGTGATCAACCTCGATAATCCCAACTGGATGCACCACGACATTACCACACATGCCGCGCAGTTCGAGCACACCGTCCCGATGGCCTTCAACAACCTACGCATCTCACAGCATCGCGTCACCCCGCGCTACGAGCGCGTGCGAAGCGGCTTCTACAAGGAGCACCAATGGTGGTTTTAGCAGGGGACTTTGCCTACCGCATGGCAGCCACTGAAGACATGCTCGACACCTTCGTGGGCCGCATTGTCTACAAGGAACTCAAGGTGTACCCCACAGGAGTGCTGGACCTCCTCGATCAAAACGGCGAGAGGTTGAAAGACAACATGGTGAAGTGCGCGCCATGCCACCTCCCTTACATATCTGGCTTTGCGCGCATCCAGCACCCTTGCCCCGCCCGCAGCACACGCTGTGAACGCTGCAGCAGCGCCGGCGACGACACATTCATGATGCTCTGCGATGGCTGTAACAAGGGCCCGCATTGCTACTGCCTGGAGCCCCCATTGGACGCGAAACCAATGGAGGAATACTGGTGCGACGATTGCCGCACCAACGGTCCGCCTCACATGCATGATGCATTAGCAACTGAACTCTGGAGTGAGAACCTCCCCAGAAGCGCAGGAAGGGGTGGCTTGTTGACTGTGTGTCCTACAGCACAGCATGTACGTTAAGGAGGACACCGCCTCCACATATCCGTGTTATTCAGCGACAGCAGAGCAGCTCCACCAAGCACTCCTCGCCATACAAGCTGGGTTAAATTTTACTTTTGCTACGTGTTACAACATGTTGCAGCAACAGGGCTGGCAAGCATGTCTTTCCCCGCAGCGGCTCGAGACAGCGTGACCCTCGACTCTCCTCGACCCGACAGCTGTCATGCCTATTGCCCGCGCATACCAGCCTTCATCGAGCATGCCTACATTGAAACCATCGCCCGGCCTACAAGCATACCAACGCGCGCGCGTCACTGACCAGTAGCTAGATCATGACGCTAGAGTAGCTCACGACCATAGCCTACATAGGCACCGCGCGTAGCTGTTCAGTTGTGAGTTCAGCTATAAGGTGTGTTCTATATCGAGTGGTGATTGCTGTGGAAATAGCCTCAATATGACCGTTAGCTTATGTTCTAAACAATGATGATTTAACTTGTATATAAGTAGTCACGGTGTTCACCGAATCAGCTGGTGATACTGTGAGTGAGAAAGCTAAGAGCTTGTAAAGCGACTTGAATTGCGAACACGCCATCCCGATTATCAAGAAACCCCTCACTGTGTGAGAGCCTGTGCATGCTCGTGTGCATCGTGCTTGTCATTGCTGTGAGCTTGGTGTGCGTTGTTGTAGTGTGTTTGTTGGCATCAGTTAAGGCATAGTATCCACGTGTTGCTTGCTCATTCACATCACTTAACAGTGTAACACATTTTCCGCTCATGCGAAGAACTGTGTAAACAGCACTACCTATAGTAGTGGCTTGTTGACTGTGTGTCCTACATCACAGCATGTACGTTGAGGAGGACACCGCCTCCACATATCCGTGTTATTTAGCGACAGTGGAGCAGCTCCACCAAGCACCCCTCGCCATACAAGCTGGGTTGTCTTTTACTTTTGCTATGTGTTACAACATGTTGCAGCAACAGGGCTGGCAAGCATGTCTTTCGCCGCAGCAGCCCGAGACAACGTGACCCTCGACTCTCCTCGACCCGACACAGTGCATGCTGCACCATTGTTAATTTGACCTCAACCTCACGGCCGTGTACTTTTGCTTAAGACCACGTTGCAGTCAAGTTTCCAAGCTTACACGCCGGTGTTGCAATTCCCACAACCACTTGCACTACTTCCTGTCCTTTCTTTTTCTCAAAAGCTTCAACATCACATTGTATGGGGCACTGCCCCGGGCTGAGTCTTACCGAGTCTTGCAACATGTGGGTCACGCTCACACTTGCATCCAAGCTGCCCAAATCAATGTTGCACCTTTCAACTCTCCCATTGACGTCGTGCACATGTGTCGTTGGTTTCATCTTGCTTGTCATACTCATTTACCACTTCCCTTCACACTCAACACTTCACATTCAACCTCCTCATTACACTCAGTGTCGTCATTATTGAAGAAGTCCACTTGCATTGCAGGCTTCGAAGCTTCACGCTTGGGCTGTCCGGGACATGCTCGTACCATATGCCCCTCCTCCCCACATGCATAACATCTCCTTTGCAACCTCTCTTTTTGCTGGTCCTGAGCTTGTTGCAACAGGTGCCTTTCATCTTACTCACCACCCCACTTCGCGTCGTTCGTATTGGGCGATGTGCACATTCGCAACCTTTTCTACCAACTCCGACTATTGCAACAACAAAGCCAATTGCTTGCTCAATCCCTCCTCACCTGCATGGGTCAATTCTTTCGTGTTGTGCATCATTCCCTCAAAATGTATAGCTCAATCTCAGCCTCTTTCTGTGTGGTTGGCTTGCGGGCTAATACCTTTTCACGAATATGCGACAAAAGACTTTGCATGAAGCTGTCCTTCCTCAATGCCTCAAGGAATAACTCCCTTCCTCCCAACCTCTCCATGAGTTGGTGAAAGTCATCCGCATAAGTGCGCACACTTTCATGCTTGCCTTGTTTTCTCTCCCTCAGCTTGGACCATGTTATTACCATGTGTTGGTGATACTACCTTTAAGCTTGACTCGCAAGATGCATACTCGCCAACTTGAACGTGATAACTGCATCCCACTCGTATGTGTCAGCCATCAACTCAACATGTCTAATCCATGTCAGCACATTCTCCTTCTCTCGTCCCTCAAAAGTACACAAGTTCGGGGAGGGAATTTTTGATATTGTAATTCCTGCCATGTTGTGGCCTTGATTGCCGGGATGCTCCACAGGTGGGACCACTTTGTCCGCTGAGGCCACCTCACTGATACTCAGCAATGCGTCAGCGGCGTGAAAGGCTGCTTATCCCGCTCGCGCAACATGAGCCGTGGTGCACAATCACAAAGTCCCCTCCGAGCTTTATGTAAAAAACCCTCAGATTACGTGAGGTACTCCTCAATGAGTCCTCACACCAACTTCATAATTCATTCATATTCCTCACAGCAACCACTCATATGGACTGTATTTGCCATCACAACTGCAATCACAATTGCAATTCCTTAATAGTTCAACCCCATCATTGAAATCACATTTGCAATCCCTTGAATTGTATGTTGCTCCGATTCCGGGCCGGTCACGCCGTTTGCGAAACATGCAGTTTTGAGCGTTCACTCATAACTGAAACACAATCAATTACTAACAATCATCCTCAGTTACATTACTGCTGGCATGTATAATGTGGATACCATAACAAGCTAAGACTGACGCTTATATATTGCGCGGACTGATCATAAGCTGATTAAAATTGCCTACTAAATTGCCTGCTTAACCGTAGCTAAGCAATGTAACAAGCGTTTCGCCGTAATACCTTTTTGTCTATTGGGTCAATTACAGCTTATAAGCACCGCGACAACTGGTCTTCTCCGGTAACACAACCGACCGATAACAGCGCTGACGTGTGTACAGTACAAGTAGTACGGCGGCTACTCAATCGCATAAGTACGCCGCAACATACCACACAACCTACGCGCTACAGTGTTAACGCACTATAACTCGCTATGCTACTGGCCCCGAGTGTAGGAGGCGTGTGAGCAGACAGAGGACGCCCCGCACAAGAAGCGCATTGGTTGTGCGCCTCAATGTAACAAGTGACGGCACGTGTCGCGCCGCTGAGAGTCAGCGGCCACTGCTAGGATTATGGTGTTGCTGAGATGACAGTGAGGTCGCCGCCAGAGTCGGCGAGGCGGAGGGGCGAGCCTGCTGTAGAGTTTTGAATTCCCACCCAATTCAGGTGAACGCGCTTGCGATCGGGATCAAGACTGCTCGAAAATGCTGCCGCGTCTTCAATATGATCGACGCGTCAGCTTTACCCCGTTGCTCATGCTGTCATCACCGTTCGATTGGGTCACAGCGTCACGCTAAGGGTGGGCGCAGTCACTGCATTAAGGGAACAATGCACGCAGAGGACGTGCATGCATCATTAGAACTATTGATAGCCCAACCTACAGAAAGCAGGCGGCTCCTGCTACAATGCTTAAAGGGTTTGTAACAAGAAGTGAGGGATGCGCGAGTTCAAGAGCGCGTTTACAATGGCGTGCTTAGCGCAAAATACAGGGACAAAATATGACTTTTACGATCGTCTCGAATTTACACCGGTACACCGAGTGGTACAAAACCCTTATATCGTAATTGTATTTGCAAAGGTGCCCCCGAGGTGTTTTGCGATTGTATTTTGGAGTCGCTCCGTCCTCGACCAATAAGAAAGCTGCCACGCATACCACGTGGCAAGCGTCGGGAAAGTTTAAACTATGTTTGCGGCAATTCAACCGTCCTGGTTGCTGGCGTTGTTGTCGTCATTGAGGGTAGCAACGGCGGCGGCGGCGGCGGCAGTGGTGGTAGTAAGGGAGTGGAAAAGATGGGGGAGCCTTCGCCGCAGCTTGCCAACCAAAGTTAGCAGCCTCAGGGGCTGTGGCATGCGAGCTCGGCGGCAATGTTGCAATCGCCCATGGTCATCAACCAGCTTTTGGCTGCATTCCTAGCGCTCATGGGTGGGGGCATGGGAACTGAGAATGTGAGGTTGTCCTTAAGGGGGGGGGGGGGGGGGGGGGGGGGG
>RHPI01002204.1:203602-303843 GCA_009103225.1 Chlorokybus atmophyticus
GGGGGTATGGTACAGGTTTGCATGGTTTGGCAGGAGGTTTCATGCCCATGGGGGGACACCATGCCCCCAACATGAACATTCATATGTTAGGGGGTGTTGGGGGCGGGTTGCCATACACACCTGCGGCTGCCGCTAGCAGCAGCCCTAACCCTACACAAAGGCCACCGTCTTGCCCTCCTTCTGCGAGTTCAACTGGTAGGACGCCTCCAACGACCCAAAGTGCGGGCGAGAAACCTCTACAAGAAGTAAGCCCGTAGAATGTCACTGCTGTAAGTGTGATAAGGGTGTACTGTGCAAGTCATGCGTGCACTTGTATGCTCAGCAAGTCAGCATTTTGCATGTTCAAAGTGAGCAGCAGCTGGTGCACAAGCCAGCACACAAGTGCACGCATATGTAGGCCCAAGTGTAATCGTAGAGCACATGACAACTGTGCACCACGCAGCCAGTGTGTGCTCGCTGAGCTAGGTGCACATCTTACAGGAATGCATGTTCATACTGAGCACAAGGTGTTGCACAGTACAGCCACTGTGTGCACGCATTGGCAGGTACTAATCTGATGCATCAGGACCAGCACAACAGTATGCTGAGAGTTGCACACTTCACACACGGTTTTAGAAGCATCTCTGATAGGAATGCATGTGCAAACTGGGCACAAAGTGTTGCACAGCACAGCCATGTGTGCACGCGTTGGTAGGTACCAACCTCATGCATCAGGACAAGCACAACAGTATGCTGAGAGATGCACAGTTCACATACAGTTTAGGATAAGTGTGCGAACTCAACCACCAGCACGCTCATACATACTTGTTTGTGCAGAAGGACGAAGAGGATAAAGAGGGCGTCAACAAGGATACTGTCAGCTCACCAACTAAGGGTGCCAAAGGTGGCAAGACAACAAAGAAGACAACAAAGACGAAAAGTGGCGCAGGTGCAAAGGCTCCCAAAGCACATTGGGATGAGTACAAGACACGGTTGTTGTTGAGCATTCAAACTACCATGGACAAGCAGGTGCTTATTGTAGGGCGTGAGAGCTAGCACTTGGCTGAACAGTCTAGTCTCCGGCATGCATGCAGGCATGCCACAGCAATTTATCATTGACACACGCTTATGCAGGTCAATGAGTCCACCATCGCTAGCTTCATTCGCGAGAAGAAGCTAACAATTGGCCAAGCATATTGGGCTGTCGTCGCTCAACACATGTGAACTCAATCCAATGTTGTATGGAAGTTTACTGGCAAGCAATGCGCTGCGCGCATGAATGTGTGCAAGGACATATTCAGGGTATAAATGCTGCTATGTTTCGTGCGTGTTGAGGGTTGTGCCTAGTCCCTTTGCTAACAACCTATGTGCATGCTTGCCTGCTGGCAGAAAATTCGCGACCTCAGCAGAACCTCCGGGCAGGTGTACTTGGAAACACGCAACCTTAACTATATTGAGCTGCCCCGGGCGGAGCCTGGGGAGATGGAGGAGCTGCGAGAGCTTCTGCGCAAGCACTTGCCCATTTGTAGGCTAATGGAAAAGTTCAGTTTTTAAACTGATAGTGAGAAGGCACCAGAGTTCTTGTCCTCCACCAATGACCCATAGTCTTTTGTGACGACCTTGAAGACTGCTGCATCCGCAAAGCGTCGTCGACAAGATGATGACAGTGTTGAGGGGGAAGGTGGACATGCAGCCAGCGATGTAGACGAGGATGAGGACAAGTAATGCTGCGTGTGTGGGCATGCGAACATGCTATTTACTCATAAAACATTTGCACGTCAGTGCGGCGCGTCGTGCCAACCTTGAGGAGGCAATGGCGAAGAAAAAGCAAGCGCAAGAAGGCAACCACGCCAGCAAGAAGGCCAACATGTTTTAGACCCACATGAAGACCGCCCTGAAGCAGAGCAACAAGGCATACGACAGCTTACAGTTGGCCTTCAAACATGCCAATGACAAGCGCACTGCAGCATGCTCACAGACGATGGACAGGCTTGAGCAGTTGGAGGTGCGCATGCGTAAGGAGCAGGAGCAGCGAGCATTGGACACAAAACGGATAGCTGCATTGGATGCAGCGCATGCTCTAAAGCACGAGGAGAGACAACGTGCACGCGATGCACAAGCTGACAAGGTCACAAACATCATCATCGCTCTGCTAGCCAAAGAGTAGACAGTCAGCACGTCATGATCATTGATGCATTGAAGATGGTATGCGCGTACGCACGCGTGCGACATGCATATACAGTAGAGAGTAACACATTTTTTATAACTGTTGCCTGGTGTTGCTACTGATTGCATGCGCGCACATACATGTGCACAAGCTGTATCGCTTGCTGCATGCATGTAGTGTGAGTAACCATTTGCAGGGCTTTGCCTTGTAGGTTGCATAGCATAGAGACTTTGTCAATTGCAGCTGCAAAGCAAGCATGTCAATTCATGCCACCACACTACACCAAGTGAATCCACCCCTCTTGCAGGGCTAAGGCAATGCGGTCGCGTGTGCCGTTGTTCGTTGCTGTTATTTCGGTTCTCACCACGCCGGTGTTGCGTTGCGTCCTTAACAGCTCTTGCCATGCACGGTAGCCAACATCATCGTTGAAGGGGATCAACTCCTCGTCACCCCACACAACTTCATATTGACTTCATATTGATTACCCTCTGCTTCACACATGTTGTACAACACAGCTAGTGCATTGATGGCAGCAACCGCATGAGGAATGTTCATCTGCACGCCGATGCGCAAAGCCTTGAAACGCCATTTCCACCGACCAAATGCTGATTCAATGCTCATGCGCAAAGAGGATTGCACCTTGTTGTACACCCGTTGCCTGCTGCTGAGCTGACCATTATCGGAATAGGGTAACAAAATGAAGTTGGTCTGCATGTAGCCACCATCAGCCAGCAAGTAGTAACCTGGGTTCTGCAAGCACCCCGAATATGTGGCCTTCTTATAGATGGGACAATTGCGGTAGACACGGTTGTCGTGAGCTGAACCATGCCACCCTCCATATACATGGGTAAAGCGTCCGCAATCATCAGAAATGGCTAGCGTATTCAGAGATGCAAACCCCTTACGGCAGAAATGTTGCTGCTGTGCCAAGCGAGTAGCCGGTGTCATGATAGGGATGTGGGTCCCATCAATAGCGCCCACAACTCCAGGGAAATTGAAGCCATCTCTGAAGCGAAAGCTTTGCTCGATTCGACGACGCTCGTGCATGCCCTCCTCATTGACGCCAGGAACCCTACACACATGTGCAACTTAAGCCAACATAGCACATCACACATGTGCACACACGCACGCGCGCACGCGCACACACCAACTTGCACATGCTATCTTACCTCAAATATTGTGGTCCCAAACGCGTGGCAATAGCATAGCACATGTCGGAAGTCACCGTGCAGATAAGAGAGTCCGAGTATCCTGTTGGCTGACTGATAGCTTATAGTGACATGCCTTGCGCGAAACGCCACATGACCATGCCGAACCGCTTGCGCACCGACACGGCATCGCGGCGGTTGGTGTGCTCCTAAATGATCTCTGGACCAATAGCTTCGCAAATCTTTTCACATGTTTCTCTAGAAACACGCATCTGCTGCTTGAACTCCCGATCAGACCAATTACTAACATTCACTCTCCACCAGTCAACAATCCTGCTTAACGTCCAGAACCACCTTCTCACACTCATCCCCACTGACATTAAATCAAACAAGGTCTCTCGCATTGCATTGGCGTAGTCAGCAGCATGTTCAACCTGCCTCTGCCTACTCAACTCATCAATACCAATCGCCAACACTAGCTGCATGTGCTGCTCATGCCGAAGCTCGGACGCCCACCAATGGAATCCTTAAGTGCTTGTGATTCAAATGTAGGCGAATATAGACATCATCAACAATAGCAGGACCAGCAAGATGCGCCTCCTGCGTGCGTCCATCTGCAGCGACCACAAGTGCATGCGTTTGTTCGTTACAACGCCCACTGCATGCTCAAAAACGTTGGTTGCACGTTGGTTGTAGTATGCGGAAACTCATCGTGGAGCAGCCTGCAGCTAATCAACGCAACCGCCCCCTATCCAGCATCACCAGCCGCCTCAAGCCCACCTCATGGCCGCCGCCGCCGCCGCCCACCAACACCACCGACCAGCGTCACAGCGTCACAGGCGCGACGTGTCATTTCCCGCGGCGAGTCACGCGAGAAAGAGTTTGAGGCGTCACGCCTGTGACACGTACGAAATACGCCGGTATAAACTGGAGGGGTCCTTATTTTGCCCAAAAAGACCGAACCTACGCGTATTTTGCGCAATTATACAAGATTTCAAGGCACGCCGGTGTAACCGCGCTCTAAGTGTATGCCGGCAGCAAGCTGCTCCCCACACGTGGGGTACCGCATCTACTTGTACTCACCAGTTCTTTAACGCTGTACACTAGCTGCCAACATATAGAGGCGTTGGTAGGACACGCCGTACTGCTCTCCCTGCATCCTACATCTTGCCACAGAGCTTAGCCAGCAAAGGATCTATGGCGTAAATCGCAAATGATTGCATGTCTCGCAATCACGGCACCAATTATCTCACGAAATGCTCACGCAAAGTACAAATGCATGCAAACCGCACAGATTGTGAATTGTGGTATGTGTTGGATGGTGTACAGTTGAGTAGGGTGGTAGTTACGTATGGTGGCAGCACGATCAACTAGCGGTGCGGCTGATTGGGCGTGTGACTGGGCCGGCCGGCATAGTGCACCAAGACACATCACACGCGCACCACGCACAACGGCCCAGTCACATACGGCACCCGCGCCTGCCGGGCTGCGCGGCCTGCCTGCCTCTCATTGGTTAGGCGGCAATAGGTATCGGCCGTTCGATCTGTCACAACAAATCTCGCTGAATGATACGCGACGCGCGGCATTGCAGCACAGCATATGGCGTCACTTGATCAAATATCGTATGATGTGCTAGCATACGACATCATATGTCGCGATATGCTCAACAGCGTATGTTGGATATCACACATATGGTATCCTGCGTGGAATGCGCTTCAGTTCAGGTCAATCAAACATGATTTTCGGTTCCGTCATAGTAATTGAGGTTATCCATCACATTTTAACTGAACTCTGCCAACAAGAAATTTACGACATGCCATGCGACATCGCACCATACCGTTCCATATCATAACATGTGGTGTCACAGCCGAAATATGTCGTCATATGATGTCATATGACGTAATATGGCGCGGCGTCGCTGGACATCGTGAGTTCCCTGTGCAACATGTTAACAGAGATTAAGTCAAACTGTGGTTCGTGCGTAATTTGTCCTGCGTATGATGGGATATCATACGCGCCCGGGCGATATGATCGATGACTACCACGGCCCGGAAACCAAGTCGCATGCAAGCTCTTGGACAGCAGTGACGCCAAGATTGTCGAGCTTAGCGGCCGCGTTGTTTCATTTGTGCATTGCGACGTCTTCTTTCTCAGGTCCATGGCGGGTTCTCGGCGTGTTGCCACCTTCGAAAATTACTTTGTCCGTTGCATCTACGGATGCAACCTCACGGGCATACACAAAGGCTGGATCGCCAGAGTGGGAGTGCAAAACTTCAGGTCTCACCTTACTAGCGGTGTCCACAAGGACGCCTTCAATGCATTAACACGCCAACAGCAAGACGACTTGCTGAAGTACTGGTTGGATCTGGTGAGTCCTACATGGTAGCATGCATTGTTGTGCATGTTTGAATAGTAAACTGTTCCACAGCTTGAGAGTTTAACAATGCGCAATGTCACTGTCAATTTACTTTGAGTGCATGTTGCTGTCTGCATGATGACACATGGGATGGACTTATGTGGGATTGTCATCATCTATGTACTTGTTGCCACTTAGGGTCGGGCTGCAGTGGCACGACACAACTTCAATCCTACAGTGGGTGCTTTTATGCCAGTTGCTGGAATGTGGCCTTTGCAGCAAACAACCCCCCTGCCACCGTCGCTGCATGATGTTCTGCACCCTGTTGAAATCTCATACGATCTTAATCTTATTGAAGACACCAATGCCAGTGCCTTGACGGTGCCCACAGGTATGTGACTGCTTCGTGGTGACATTAACAGTTTCATTCAATGCATGTATCCCAACAGGTCTTCGTGTGACTCCGTCTAAGCGCCGTAGGACTTTGTCTATGGCGCCTGATACTCCCACCACGTCTTATGTCACTGACGCTGAAACAGGTGATCAATGTCATCGTTGCAGAGGTTCCCACCTGATCCGTGCACTATATAAACGCAGGGGAAGCAATGCCGCGGTTGCCAACTCACCAATTTACACCTGAGCTTATGCGTGCTGCTATCGACACCTTCAGTGGCCACCTGACTCGTGAAGTACAAAACAACGCTCGTCTACAAAACGAAAGTAAGGGAAATTGTGCCATTGTTTTGACACACACCACTGATGGCATTTTAAACTAGTTGACGAGAACACAGTCCTTCGCGAGCGTAACCTGAAGCAAGCAGAGCAGCTACGCCACAACCAGACACAGCCTGATCCCCAGATCGCTGCAAAGCTGTTGAAAATGATCGGTGAAATCAATGGTCTGCGTGCAGGCCATGCTGCTGCAGAACAACGCTCTGCTGACCTGGAGCGTGCATTACACGAAGAGCGTGCTGAGCACGTTTAAATGACAGAAAGTGACAAAAACGCAGACGCAGCAAGCATCGTGGGTTTACGCAAGCAGCTGACAGAAGTTTAGCGCAGGGCCACACAGTTGCAGCAACACAATGAGCGTAATGATGCAAAATTGGCGCGCTTGCAATGCCAGATTGGAGAAGCCAACCAGACAATTGCTGCACAAAAAAAAAAAGGTGTGTGTTCCTGCACTATTAGATTTTCCAGCAACTGACTTTCCTGTAGATCTCAGAGTTGACAAGCGTCCTGCGTCTTTATACGGCAAACTGGCGATTTCGTGAGCGTGTTGAACCCAATGGCGTGCAATTCGAGAGCTTTCAGCAGGAACTGGAAGTCACTAGAAAGGAGTTGGACAGCTTGGCAAAATACATGTTGAAAGAGATCGACCTTGACGGACAGGTACTGAACAATTACAATTATGACAATTATTAACAAATGCAACACTTTGGTGTTCATTGGTTGGTGTGCCAAGTATCGCTCCTTAATCGCAGAATTGTTAAAAGGCAGCTGCAACTGCAACTATACCAAACACTCTGGGAGAAGCTTTGTACCTACCTCTGCACAGTTGCCCCGTTGCTGCGTGAAACAGCAACAACCGAAGAAATGCAGAAACATGTGCGCCAGGACTACAAGGGCAAGCGCGTGGTAGACAGTGAAGACAACACATGCGGGATCTGTTGCGAGCAGAAGCCAGTGGAAGTGTTGTTACCAATGCCATGTTGCGGAGCTACACTGTGCCGTCAGTGCTTGAAGAAGCTGCGCACATGATCTCACCCTCAAGTTGAGTGTCCTTTCTGCCGCCGCTTTCAACTTATTTTTATGCAGCGCCCACCACGTGGTGCAGAGCTCCCGGATTTCCCTGTATATGAACTCAGCAGCAGTGACGATGATGAGGATGTTGACACACACAATACCGGTGCTGCTGGCGCTGGGCCTTCGCAGCCACCCCCCCCCCTGAGTAGACCTGTATCATGGAACCCGTTTTGCTCGTGTGTTAACATGACGCACAGGGAACTCACAATGTCCATTGACGTCGCGCGACATTTTGCCATATCTTGCTATATGACATCATATGTTGGCATATCAATCGCTGTGACACCATATGTTATGATATGGAATGGTATGGGGCAGTGTCGCATGACGAGTTCTTGCATACGTAGCATACGTACATTTATGAAGCTCACCACCAATATGCACCCATTGATTATATCGACACCAAAGCATGGTGTCACACAAACTGTCCAACACACATGGTGACCTACTCAAACAACAGCCAGTTTCACTCTTTTTTCTTTTTCTTATTGCCAAAACCGCTACCACTACGTCGGCGCGCCCAAAATGCTTTGAACCTCGCTGGGTTGCCTTCATCCATATTGTAACCTTTGCACCCTCGAGAGTCGTATTGGGCGATATACATAGCTTCTAACCAATCTATTCGCGCCTTGCAATGNATGTCGTGAGTTCTTGTATATGTAGCATACGTACATTTATGAAGCTCACCACCAATATGCACCCACCTGTATCATATCGACACCAAAGCATGGTGTCACACAAACTGTCCAACACACATGGTGACCTACTCAAACAACAGCCAGTTTCACTCTTTTTTCTTTTTGTTATTGCCAAAACCGCTACCACTACGTCGGCCCGCCAAAAATGCTTTGAACCTTGCTGGGTTGCCTTCATCCATATTGTAACCTTTGCACCCTCGAGAGTCGTATTGGGCGATATACATAGCCTCCAACCAATCTATTCGCGCCTTGCAATGTCCTTCATTTAATACTTCAAACTGCACTTGCTCTTCAAAAGGTTTACTGCTATCTAAGTCAGGCAACATTTTCTTAGGCGGGTGTCTACGATGTTCCTCATAACGTCGACCTGGGTGGTTACTTTGACCGATATATACTTTCTGTGTTGCCACATGCGTCAACTTGTAGATAAACTTCACACCTGTGTTTATGGGTTGCGCACGTTTTTTAATTTACGTGCAGAGGCGCGAATGTTGGTGTTGGCATTGATGCTGTTTCTTGCTGCCGAGGATCGCAAGATCATCTGAACCTCATCGTTTACCTGCAAAGAACAATGGTACTATGAATGCTGCAGTACACATCCGAGATTGATGTTGAATATGGAACATATATGCGTAGCGAAGTAGAAGCAAGGAAACAGACCACGGATACAGGATATGAGCAAAGGGAGCCAATGCAAAAACAGAAGTGTAACAAAAGATGGAGCGACTGCATGGGTTCTGGCTTGATGTGCCCATTGTTGTTGAACTCTGCTACGCAACTATAGCATTCTCACGCATCGCAACTAATCTTGGCAAGCACAGTAATCCCATCATCAACTTGGATAACCACACACCTCATTGGCAGCAACATTTGCTACTGAAGCTTCCCTTGGGTCTGCTTTGTTGATTTGCTCAATGAGTTTTTCTGCCTTTCCTTGCGACATGAAACGCGCTGTCTCCCAGTTGCAAACTTTGCAAATGTGAACCAGCTCGAACACCTGTGAAACATCTGTTAACTACAGGTATTTGGCCAATGACCCAGTGTCACATTGATACATACCTGATTAGCGTAAACTGGCTCTGCATTATCGGGGAGCTTTGGGTTGTCCTTGCGCATCAGAGTGTCCCGCAGCTTGTAAGCTACTTGGCGCTTCAGGTCATCAGAAATGTCGATGCCGAGCTTTCTGAGGTAGTAGATGCATGTTCCTACACATACTTGCATCAGTTAACACATGCACCACAGTGTGTCAGTGTACATTTTCCGCTTCTCACCAGTTGCAATAGAGTCCCTGTGGTTTATGCGAAACTCTTGAGCTCTCTTTTTGGCAGGGCGAATTGACCTACTTATCGGCCTCTGGCTTGGTAAATAGCCCCTCAAGCTTGTCGGGAGTGATTCCTGCTGAGTCACATGCTACCAGTTGTTTCGATGTCAGCGGACGACCAGGCGCATCACCTCCAGAGCTACTGGTACGTGGACGCTTAGAGCCAGGTTCGTCATTGGAAATTTGAGCGTGGAGCCTCTCGAACAGGTCTTTTCCGTTAAAGTCCATGCTGTCAACCAGGTGCATTGTCAATGTAACGCTCGCCAAACTAATGACTCACAGGTTCGAGATTAAACATAGGCCAACTGAGCCACGTTGTTACCTGTGTCTGGCTGAGGTGACAGTTTCCGACGATGGGCAGGTGTCTGAGGCAGGTGATGCGACAGGCATGTATGCACAGTGCCCTGCGACTTGACGTTTCAACTGGTGTACATTTACAGCAGCGTTAGATATATTGCCAATGTATATCTGCGTGGCAAGGAAAAGGGTCTGTGTCGGCAGAACACCACGTGCTAAGCCATGCCGCCATGCGATTGGTCAGAAGAGTTGATGGGATGGAGGAGATGATTGCATACAAAGCATGGTTGGATGACGGGTGATACGGCAATCAACTTAATGTGCCATGTCATCAAACCGTACAATGCGTACAGTATGGTCATGAGATGCAGTTCATGTTACGCGACATGGTTCCATATCGTTGAACATGGAACCACATAACGCAATGTTTTGCAATATCGTTCATACATGCACAAACATCATGCGATATCCGTTGATATCAAACAACGTTGCGCAATAGCGTACCATGTCGCCTAAAGCAATATCGTCCAACTTGGAACCATGTAGTGCAATGTTGTGCAACATCGATCTCACATGCTCAAACATTCGCGATATGCGTCGATATCAAACAACGTTGCGCAACATCGTATCATATCGCCAAATGATGCAACATATGTCACACCATTGCGCAACACTAACTGGACTTACCAATTATCAACGTCAATCCCCAGGAACGGGCGTCATCTCTTCAGGGCGCGGTAAACGCGTCAACCGTAAATAGGCCCTGTTTGTCACGCGCGACAACGCCACATACCACAATCCAGGAGCAAAATCTTCCTACATGTGGACAACAGTAGTTGATTGTAGCGTTGCACCTTGACACTTGTGCACTGTCATTGCATACGCTAGCTGCAAAGGAAACACAGCTTTGTAGTACGTTTTGCCTTGAAACGTTGTTGTTTGCTGTATTATTCGGCGCATCCACATGAAGTCTGCCAAATGGTCAAATGTAACTTGTATACTGCTCACATTACCTTTGTAGTATCTAAACTGCGTCACTGTTCCCAAAGACCCATTGGCTACATCATCTTGCAGTGAAACGTTTTCGAAAACCAACACCTTTGCTCCTTTGGCGACTGAAGGTAATAAGTTGAACTTGGGCTTGGGAATCCAGTCATACAGCTCGGGCACGCTCACTGCATTAGAAGTAATTTGTATTGGCACAATGGTATCAGTTGCAAAACGTTGTCTCACAATCATGCTGTTGAAAGCCAGTGTGTCTTGTACATGTGAACACAATATGGTTGCATCACTTGGTAACTGTTGTAAGTACTCCGAAGTGACCAGACAGCCACCTAACGCATCTGCTATCTCTGTTGAACTGGGTATGCCAGAACGAATCTGAATCAAGAATTCAGCAAACAGAGGGTCTGAAGCATGACGCATTGAAACAGATAAAAAATGTTGCCTACGTAATGGCCACCTCTGTGATGCAGAAATATGGCATTTGTGGCAAACCTGCGATGTGTTTTGGACTTTGTGTCCACAAACTGCTGGCAGTTGCTTGTGGTCACCAACCAATACAACGCCGATTGTTTGTAGAGATTCTGGTCCATGAACTTGCTGTAAGCGCAGCATCACCAAGTCAAACAACTGCAATGTCATCATGGAAAACTCGTCAATAATAAATACTCGACAATGATGTAACAGTTTGTAAGCATCATCCATAGCAGTTACAAACCGGAGTTGCTGACCGTTGACAGGTATTGCGAAGTTGGAATGTACAGTTGAAGCAGATGAGCTGAGCCGCAAAGCCGCAGCGCCAGTTGTAGCACTGAGTAAAACAGGTATCCTAGCAACGCGCAACTTGTGAGTGATGAATTTGGTCAAAAATGTTTTGCCTGTTTCTGAACAACCAGATATCACATGTAGACCAACCGGTGTTGCAATGATACTTCTTGCGGTGCGTTCTTGCTGGCTGGTCAAAAAGAGATTGTTCGCAAACGCAAACTCCTCAACATTCAATGTACATTGAAACATTGGCGCCGATACATCTGAGTCCGTTGTCACAGTTGAAGCTGGAGATGCAGGATTGGATGATGAAGCTGTTGGATACTGCGTGGTAGGTTCTGGTGCAGTTTGACTGTCTGTCAGACCAGCTGCAGCCATAGACAAGGCATTAATAGCATTATCAGTGGTCTGCATCATGGCATTCATCATATGGTGAACCTTAACATCATTGTATAGATGACGTTCAGCATAGCGCGTGACATGTGTCAACAAACTGCGGTTTGTGTTGTTAATGAAACCCCGCAACACACATTCTTCATAGTAAGTGCGTAATTGGTTGTTCAAAGAAATCAAATCAACTTCAGAGCAAAAAGTAAGCCGCTGAAGAAGTAAATTGAAACAAAACCCTTCAATGCTGTGTACAGGATGGTAATCCGCGAATCTAATGATGCGCGGGACAGCTAACTTATAAACGAATGCATTCAGTCTGTCTCTTAAAGTATGCACAGTGTTATGTGGCACAGTGTCTCCATCTCGGTGCATGTACTGTCGAAAGTAGTTGTACGTTGTGACTCTTTCTACCTCGTCAGGCCTGACACAATAACGATGAATGGGATGCACAATTATCGTCCGTGCACGACTGTTCACTATGCGAGAACGATTGTTAGGCAAACGCATGTCAACATATGTTACATTGGACGACATTTGCATGATGGGAATATCCAAACATATCAAAGCAGCTTCAGCTGGAGCAATGGGTTTGGACAAGCACATTGTGTTCAATATGCGCAATTCGTTAACAGTCAATCCTTGCAAACCGAGTGCATTGGTGTCTAATGCATCATCAACAGTGCCACAAGGTTCCATTTTAGTTGTGTACTTGACTAAATACTTGCTCCAATGACTGTCAGTGACTTGCAACACATTACAATGAGCACCCCACAACAATAAAAGCACTGGATGTGTGGGAACCACATTGCGGTCACAAGTGCGTGGTCTGTAATAATCGTACCTGCGCGTTTCTGTGTTAGACTGAGGTCGACGATCTGGTTGTACGGGTTACGGAAAGCCCATGTCGCACTTGTTGTCAAATGCACTGCAGCCACTGCCAACATCAGAACACTTGTGCATTTGCTTGCGTACAACATATTCATAAAAGACTCGCAGTTTAGAATCAGCTGGTACAATTATTTGCTGATTTGCATGGTCAAAATCTCCGGGGATAAATGCAGTGATTTCACTGCAAACTCGTTTAACATCTTTGGGATGTAACCACAACATAACATGTGCATGCAAAGATCCACGGTGTTGTGTTTCATACCTGATAACATAGTGCATCACACGTCCAAGGATATCCTTTTGCATGATATATTCTTCAGAGAAGGTGCTGAACCGATGATGAAACAAACGTGCGCACTTCACAGGGGCATCGCGCCAACTAAGTTGCGTGGAGACATTGTGGAGAACATTCTGCAAATCAATGATCTCAGGGAATTTGGTACTGGACACTTCATCTGCAGTCATGGTGACAAAGAGATGAGGCATACCCCAATGCTCAACTCGACACAGCAGCTCACTCAACTTTTGTCGATGCCAACTCGGACATCCAATGATGTCACCCGGGACACGAAATTTTACAGCGTTTTTGATGGCATCATTGATTGTGGCAGTAGGTCGTTGTTTGAGGAACTTTTTAATATCAGCGTCCACAGCAACTTCGCGGCATTTTCTGACTGTAAGAAGTGATTGACGGATTTGGTACAGCAAATAAGGCTTGTACAATGTGAAAACTGAGAACGATTGTGTAAGACGGAACTTGACATTGTCTGACAGTCTGCTGTACACGTTGCCATCAAAGAACCCACGATTGTGCGGGAACAACATGGGAAACAGCAGAGCAGACTCAACAGTTAAACCAGGAATGTTGTACGCACCACCTGTATCCATGTGTATCAAAAGAGGAACACAAGGCTCACGCAGCGACATATGTCCAACGCGCAACATGGTGTCCACTGTGACTTCAACTGTGCTGCGCGAAGGAAATGGCAACAAAGTGGTTAAAACGTATGTGTATGCTGATTCACCAGCAATGTTCAAAGGATTACGATCTTGTGCACGAGACACAATGCTACGAATAGTAGATGAACTGACAGTGGGGATGCCGTCAAAACCAAATGGTTGTTCTGCCAAGGTCTGATATTTCTGAACCAGAGTGTTGGACGATAATAGCTCGCTTAACAACTCCAGCAACAAGTGATAAACGGACCGTTAATCATATTCAACTGCTGAATTTGGCCCGAAGTGAAACTGTATGAGTTATACAAGTCGCAAAGCGCCATGGACGTGTTAACAAGGGACAACATCTGCACTACCATTGGATGTGTCTCCAACAACTTGCGAATGTACACTGCGCTGTGTAATACAATGTAACTGGAACGCTCCGACCCGTGACTACATCGATGGCATTGGTAGTAATCACTATCACACTTGGTATAATCGGACATAAAAACATTAGCCAAATCATATGGTGCAACGGTGGATACTAATTGTCGATAAATTGGACGATAAGTAGCAGCAGCAGAGTAAAACTGTACATGCCCGCACAAAGAACAACATTGCATTCGCGTGACAAACTTACGTTGTGCATCTTGCCAACAGGAAAGCAAATCATCGCAGTCGTCCCACAATTCGCAATGCTGAGACAAATCGCAATGTTGCTCATAAGTCATAGCGGATGACGAAACAATACACCAGGAACATATCAACCGCCCTGGCATTTGTCGCCATCCAAAAGAACCATCTCGGCACAGTCCAGCAATGAGGGCGTGCAAAGGTGCAAATCCACATGCACAATATCTCTGATGTGTAGCAAAATGTTGCGATATGATTACATATGCGGCGATATGGTGCAACATGGTGCCATATGATTAGCAAATGCTGTTAAGTGTTTTAAAACTTAATAATCAACGTAACGTTCACGCCACGGTACGTGCTGCGATACTTAGTAAATAATGCCGAGGTTACGACCATCAAAATAATGCTAACCTGAATTACCTTAACGTTAAGATTCAACTAAACGAAAAATCGCATCGTTAGGCCACCATTTGGTCACGCATGAGATTGATCAAATGGGATCGCAACGGTGACAACAGCCAGTTGCTCAAAAAGGCAGCAAAATGGCCAATCATTGCAAAGATGCGTAAAAGATGCTGAAAAATATCTTTGCGGCAACCGCTTACCAACGGCGACCCAAATTGCTAGGGATTTGGTGCAATTGCGGCACGGTTAGTGGTTAAAACGGCCGCGTTTTTGGCGGTACGAGGTCGGGGCAGGCCCCATACCCCAAAGACATGCCGCCACTACTCACCCTCGTTCTAACTAATCCACTCTACCCTTTAACGCTAATTGATTACACGCTATAGTTACTGCGTCATCAAACATGGTCAACAACCGAATAAACGCTGGTATGTAAATAATCACAACGGATGTTGTTAGGCAGGTCCAGTACAAGGTATATCAACCTATACAAACATGCATAATGCTATGCTTGATTGTGCACTGCAACTTACACCCATACCAAGCATATATCTAACCTACTACATGAATACATACAAGTTATGTCTAGTATTCATATACCATAACATAGCTAGCCTGCAAACCGTCGCTATCCACCTATAAGTGTCGTGTTTAGCAGATATTAATGGTTGGATTGTGCATGCTGGCTGCTGGTATTGGTGGTAGTGGTAAGGTGGTTTTGGTCAAGGTCATTGTCGTCACTTGTACATTGGATAAGCTGTGCCGCACACGCACCTACCCGACTCAATACCATGTGCACAACCACGTGTAATTTAGAAGATAAATGCAGATGCATTCGCACACAGAACCAGGCTAGCAAGCAGGCGGCAAAATAGTCAACTACATACACTAGAAGGCTAGCTAGGGGCCTAATGCAACCACACACAAGCAGCGGTAATGGGGGTGGCGTTGAGACAGGGCGACACAGCAACAAGATATGCGGGCAGGTGATGACGCAGGAGTACAACCTGCGCGTCAGCCGCCGTGCTTGTCTTGTGACTATTCTTCCATGCTTATTGTGCACATAGTAGCTAGTCACACCTGCTCACCAATTGCAGTTGTAAGGGCTGCTGTGTTTAGTCCAGTGGCCCAATGCAGCATGCATGTTTTGCACTCGAGTGCGCCTGTTGTAATTACCAACATGTTGTATGTGAATATTGTGGACAACGAAACAGTTGCAACTCCAGCTTGCTATCGTAGCAATCTGACCGGTGGTGGAGGCAGTCACCAGAAGGCGCACCAGCTCAGTATCAAAGTGGTCACAATCGTGCATACTGGTGCAAAGCGTGTGGTGCAGGATCGCGCGCTCCCTGGTTTGTTGTATGACTTCTGCACTGTGCAGCTGTGCCGGGGGTGGGGACATGCTCGCACGCCTGCCCCGGCAGGCGGCAGGGGAAGACGCATTGCTGGCTGCTGCCGCTGTGTCGGCTTGCATGCAACGTGCGCTGTGCGTTGTGTAGGCATGGTAGGCAATGCATATGAAGAGAGAGAGAGAGAGAGAGAGAGAGAGAGAGAGAGAGAGAGAGAGAGAGAGAGAGAGAGAGAGAGAGAGAGAGAGAGAGAGNAGAGAGAGAGAGAGAGAGAGAGAGAGAGAGAGAGAGAGAGAGAGAGAGAGAGAGAGAGAGAGAGAGAGAGAGAGAGAGAGAGAGAGAGAGAGAGAGAGAGAGAGAGAGAGAGAGAGAGAGAGAGAGAGAGAGAGAGAGAGAGAGAGAGAGAGAGAGAGAGAGAGAGAGAGAGAGAGAGAGAGAGAGAGAGAGAGAGAGAGAGAGAGAGAGAGAGAGAGAGAGAGAGAGAGAGAGAGAGAGAGAGAGAGAGAGAGAGAGAGAGAGAGAGAGAGAGAGAGAGAGAGAGAGAGAGAGAGTTGCAACAAGTTTCCGCTGTCATTTCACCTGTACAACTCTTGTCGACAGTTGAAATTAGGGCAATGTACAACAGTTCAATTGTCACCGCAGGTGACATTACTGTGAAGGCAGATTTGAGTCCTTTGCATCCTGCAATGGCAAAGAACTCTGCTGCTGTGCTTTGCGCTGCACCAGTCCAGGCGGCCGCGGAATATCCGGCTTGTCTCGCATTGGACTGCGGATACCTAGTGTGCAAATGTATCAGTACAGCAACCGCGCAAGCATAAGTGCATGCGCACACACTGCATGTTGATACAAGTCACAGCCAGTGAAGCAAGAGACTGCACAATCCTGCCTGGCTTGTCCTCAGGAGAGGTTGGCACGGGTGATAGCGCCGGCAGATAGCTGCTGATACTCTCAGCAAAGGCCTTCTGCCTGAATACACATTACAAGAACTCAACCACACAGAAAAAGAAACAACACTGTCTGGTCCAAAAAACACAACATATGTTGAATGGGCACCTTTTCTGAGTGAGTTTTTTGGAGGGTCGATAATACTTGAGGTATCCGTCCCACTGGACTGCTTTGATGCCGGCGCGGCGTGCGATCATCGCCTGCACGCGGTTGGCAAAGTCCTCATGACACTCGCCCTCTTTGAGCGTCTGTGGCTCCATGTACCACACGTCCGCCACGACCGCCCACGAGGTCATCAGCCTCAGCAGGTGCCGTGTGAACGACTGCTTACGGCTGTTCCAGAACGCGTCCACAAAAATCTTATTATACTTGATTGCTATCGGGCACACGACCGCACCCAACTCGAACGCCCCCTTCTTGAACATGACACAATACTCGTTGTTCACGCACACGCCCTCGGGGAATATTAGCAGCGGGTTGGCTTCGGGGTCGGCGATGTGGCGTTGAATCTTGTCCGCAACGGCTCTTCGGTCTTTTGCTTCGCTACGGTTGAACCAGATGCAACCAAGGCTGCTGAGTATGTGGGTTTGCAGCAACCCAACCCACCCGGGATGCTTCTGCATGATTACCGCGAAGGCCGTCACTTGCTCAAGCAGCACAAAGTCAATCATTGACGTGTGGTTGGCCACAAACACCTGATTTGGCCTGGGACTAGGACGTGGACCGTGGTATCGGATCACGCCCGTCCACGACGCCACAAACACACCGCACATCAACTCCACCAGCCGCCTCTGTTCAGTGCAAACACACGCATGAGGATGCGGCCAACATTGCCAGGGAGTATGTGAGGTGTGTTCCCGCGTTTTGACTTAGAAGATGTGTATATATGTATTGAAAATAAGTCACAGAGTAAATGACTTAACCTGCTGATAAGTGATTAAGTACATGCATCATTCAATCACCTCAAGACGGTGCTGAAGCTTTGGTGCAATGTCTTTGAGGGCAAAATGCGTAGGGAAGAAGGTGATGATGAAGACAACCCATCCGGCCATAAGAAGCAGCAGCCTGCCATGGCAAGTATGTTGTCCAGCAAGCCTTAACGACAGACACCCAAAGCATGTAAAATACCCAAAGTGTGTACCTCAAAGGAAACAGGATGCCATAGCGCATGACCACGCCCAACACCCACAAAGGAAACAAGTACCAGTTCCAGTTCCACGGCTCCGGCGTGTTTGAAGCGAAGCATTTCGTGAACGTGTCCTGCAAACATTGTGACAGTAACATGGTATGACAAATGCTGCCTATGTGCGTATATATATGTAGGCCTATGCGCCTATGCGCACGCACGCATGCATGCATGCACGCGCAAGTACACATTACTCAAAGTCATCACGCGAGGTACATCATGTAAACACTCATGCTTACATCCACAATTGCAGCCACGCCCTCGTTGAGTACAGGAGTGATATCCAGCAACTCGTGCCTGCAAACAGAGACGCACAAACGTTATCAACACAATGCCCATCACAGTTCAAAAAATCAAGCCATAAAAAGCATCAGCTTCTTGACAATATCATTTCTCTCACTTACAGCGGGATGGCCTTTTCTCGTGCAGCGGTATCAATCGCGCGTGGCTTCACGCGCGAGCCTGCGAGCTGCTCTTCAAGCGAGCGTGCATACAAGTCGACCTCTGAAGCCGAGTGCGGCGCAAAGAACGGTCCCTCCTGACTAGAGGGTTTTGCCAAGATTAGTCAATGTTGCTGAAAGAGACATACGCACCACACTGCTTTATGTGATTGTTGGCAATGGCTTTCTTTCTGACTGTTGGGTTCCTGACTGGATCGATCTCACCTCCTTTACACACAACTGGTGATATGATAACAGCAATCTGTGGTGCATCCGTGTTTGCGCGTATGCATTGCATGCATGTAGCATGTTCACACGAGGTGGAACGGAGAGGTGTTGTCAATGTATGATATGGTATGATGCCAACAATGAAGTGATGTGGGAGAATGCTGCATGCTGACTGGACTACATGCTGAAGTGGTGGTAAGTGCGCTGTTGTGACTGCTGCTTGCTGCAAAGGAACAGCGACAACGACAGCGACAGGCAAAACGACAGCAAGCAAGCAGTCAAGTAAGCAGGCCAGCCAGCCAGCCAGCAGAAAAGGCTTCACACCTGCCAGCTCGGCGTGTGACGGCAGGCGGGTAGAGTGCCATGCTGGCTAGCTGTGTGGGCCGGGCGAACAGGAACACGAAGAAGCAGGCGGGTAAGGACGCAGCTGGGACTACCAACGCCGCCGCCTACACCGCCGCCCGCCTACCATCATCCCGCAGAAGGAATAAGCTCAGAGTAAAGCGAAAGAGAAAATTGGTTGTGTCCCCGTAGGTAAAGCCTGAGCAGGTTGCGGCGAAGCTGGGACTGGCTCAGGCGGCGGCGATGGAGGACAGAAAGCAGCTGACTGACAGGAGGGTAATGATGGAGCTCCCACCGCCCAGCACTAGCATGCTGACCCTGGCGACCACCCTGTCGCCCACCCGCCGGCACGCCAGAGCCATCGTGGAGAGATTTGACGCCCTGTAAGTGCCTGAGCGAAGCATGTAGCACGGTTTTGTTTATATGTTCATGATTTATACACCCAATTTGTCCTCCTCAGCTTCTCAGAGCATGAAGTGAATATGTGTGGGTGTATGAAGCTGCTTCGCTCTTTTGCTTGTCAAGTGAGTCAGCACTTGACAGGCAGAATTTGGCACGCAGTTGAAAGGGTTTGGCTTAGTCAATTGATCTCAAAGTTGTGTAACTGCTGAGTGCACAGCTGTGTGACTGTCTGGTTTGAGAAACGAGAAGGTTTTGTTATGCTATGAGCGTGCAAGCAAGTGCAGTTGAGTTGATTGCTTGACTTGACGCCGCATTGACAAGAACAGCATTGCTGTCGAGCGCTTGATTTTTTTTTTTATTCAGAATAAAGTTCTGTTGTACTTTGCTGACTGGTGTGGGTGCTTGCGTGAGTGCAGTTATGAGCGCCTTATGTACAGCTACAGCACCAATGCCCAACCATGTCAAGTCCCTGCTCAAGACACACATTTGCAAGGTACACCGTGCTATTGTCCTGCTGGTTTGACACATAATGCATACCTCGCAACAGTCACTCTTTACTGCCTTACACAATGCATCAACAGGTGGAGGAATGCCACGAGCAGTGCGCTTCGAGCGCAAAACAGGCAACACTTGTGATGATCCAACATCACAACCGAGCACAAGCGGCGCTGATGATGGCCACAACTACTGGTTGACAGAGTTGGATTATGAGCTCAATCCCACCCCGCAGCTGCAAATGCGACCTAAGGCACGCAGGAGGCGAGCGAGACGATGGCTGTGCGGGTGTGAAGTAAACAGGCCGGGTGCGTTGGCATGCAGCTGCACGTGCGTGTTGGTGTTGCGCCGAAGGAAGAGGAGAAGGAGAGGAGTGAGTGTGCACGCAAACAACAACAGTTTATCAGTACAAGAAGTGGCAAGCAGGCTTCCTATCCAAAGTGAGCAAGCATGGCGAAGCGACAACGCCTCCGCCAACGCCTTCTCACCCTATTTGGAACGCACTTTGCGCCGGTTGCAAGACAGACGGAAACAACAGAATAGTCACAACACCCACACAACGCCAACAACACCCAAAGCTGCTTCACCGATTTACGTGCCACCCACATCTTCGCCTGTACAAGAGCCTATATCATCGCCATCAAAGCAAGCCGCCAGCCGCGGCAACCTTATGGAGGACACGCCTTCACCACCACCCCCAGCCAAGCGTGTACACTTGGCGAACGTCGGGCACATCTCACCTTCAACAACGTCAACAACAACAACTGTTGGTGCTCAGGCCCTGCACGCCATGCTCGCGACATTGGAGGATGACGCAAACGAGGTGTGCGTGATGCTAGGCGCAGAGGAGCAGCAGCAGCAAGGTGGCGTGACCATGCGCAGCCGAAGCCGGCTTCAGAAGCCCGCGTCATCAGTGCGCGAAGGCATGCAATCGTTGCTGGCGCTGGCAGACAAAAGGGGACGAGAGGGGGAGTCTTTTATCATGACTGGTTCTGAAGAAGGAGATGTTGTGTTAGCGCCGGCTGCTGCTGCTGCTAGTGGTCAGTGGGTGGGTCGAACGTTCATGATAAACGCATTGCACAGTCACTAGCATTTATGCACTGGTATCCCGGTGTAAACTGTTGCAGCTGTGTGATGTGAACACGAGGCATAGTGCTTCATGTGAGAATTGACATTTGATGTACCTTGGGCTTCAGCTGGCTCTGGTTTGGGCATGCCGACCAGGCAGCCGCAGTGAGCAGAGCGAGAACACAAGCATGCCGCTAGGGTATGCAATCGTATCACGTGATTGGCTCGCGCGTGGGCATGTGTACATATGCACTGAGGATGCACTGAGGATGCACTGAGGATGATGTGGTCTACACAGGCTCTGCACAAACAATCTGCAATGCATGTCGATCATCAACTTGGCCACGAGGAGCTACATGCATTAAGGCTGAGTTTCGGAATGTTTAATGCAGCACCTGCATGATCAACGTTCATGATGCATGTATAGTTGAACATGTGAAAGTGAGCATTGATGTTCAAAAGACAAGGCTTGTGTGCAGGTGACTGCAATTGCCATGCATGTTTACAAGGGGGCAGTAGTGGTAGGGGTAGGGGTAGGGGTCGGTAGATAGCATGCAGGCGCATGCCTTTGCCCGGTGGTCGAGTTGATGGAATCGTTGTTATGGTTGTGGCATTGCATGTTTACGCAGATCTTGCATGTGGGAGTTCCCAAGTCAGTCTTTTGTACATATTTATAAATATGCATATGTGATAACAATTTGCAAGCAGAACCCACGCTGCAACTTGCCGCTGTCTATGTTCGTTTTCAATTTTGAATACTTTAACCTATTCACCTTCCATGTCGCACATTACCTCTTGTATTTTGCACACCTTGCTCGATTGCTTGCTTGATTTTGGTGACAATATGATGCGCAAATACAACATTTATCATAAAGGTATTGATCACGTTTATCATAGCACAACAAGCCGTCAATGTGCAGATCGGATCAATTAACTTTGATGAGCTCGCCATGTATATAAGCACAATTAATACTACATAGCATGACACATGTTGTAATACACGAGACATGTAGCAACGTGCGTGATGTTTTGTGTTGAGCATCGAGTGCCTTTGGAGTTCTTTGCCCTTACCTTGCATCATTACGCTAAGCTCAGTGCTTATGCTTTCAACGCGGGCAATCTTTTCCTTTACCAGCAACCTAGGGGCCCTAGGCTGGCGAAAGCTGGCACGGCAACTCTAAATGTTATGGATTTGGATTACGAAAAGCGGCACTTTCGTTGAGAGATTCACCTCGGCCTCAGCTGCTGGTTCTGTTTGTCGTCTAGCGCTGAGCGCCGGGGCTTTACACCGGCAGCAGGGCTTGTTGGCCGGTCTTCCTTTCCGGTCTTATCGGTGCGGCCCATTTAGCGCCACTCAGAGCCACGTACGTCCGCGTCGTGATCGGCATGCAGCGGCAGGCCTGTGGCCGGCGCGCCGCCGGCCCCTCCCGCCTCTACAGTCTAGACCGCCGTCACATTGCAGGCATGCAGCCCCGCCACAACCGCCGATCCCTGCACCGACCCTCTAACCAAGAACATTCACCCCATGCACTAACCCTACTGTAGTCACTTGTAACTGGAAAGTGCTTGCGGCTTGATTCAACCAAACGCGGTTAGCCCAATTTCATAGTATGATTCGTGCTGGTTCGCGGTTAGCGGGTGTAGGGTTTTGACCGCTCTGGGTTCTGCAAAATCCTGCACTGCAGCGTTTGTTGGGTTGGCGGGGCGTTGTGGGCCTCGTTGCCGGCTGCCTCGGTCGCGCGCGGGGGGGCGGGCGGAGCGCGGGGTGCTTCGGCTGCTTCGGCGCGGCGCAGACTCGCACGGTTCCGCGCGGACGGGCATCCGGTCCGATGATGCCCGCCTCCGCGAGGCGCCCTTCGCGTCCACGGCGGCGTGGAGGACCCTCTCACCGCCGCCATAGCTGGCGATATGGCAGCGGTCTTCCACGGAACCTGCTAGACACACCACCTCACCGCCGCGGTAGTTGCGTAGGCGGCGGCGACGGCCTGGGCGGCGATGTTGCTGCGGGCATAGTTGTCGTGCCTAGCCAGCTGCCGCCGGCTGCGCTCAGCGCAAGCCGCTCCGATCCGCCCGACGTCGGCGGCGTAGCTTGTGTCTCTGGCCTGGGGAGGAGGTTGTAGCCTTTGTGAGGCTTTGCGCCGCACAGCGTCGGACAGGTTCTAGTGGGCGGTTGGCAGGCGTTGCGGCTACTATGGTCAGCGACGGTGATGCCGCCGCCGCTTTGCCCGTCCCTGCAGCTGTCGTTTCCACCATTAAGCAGGCCTCCACATCCAGCCTGGTAAGCACACGACGCAGTGCCAACTACTGACTTCCACACTGGTTTGGTAAGCTTTTGCGGGTACGAGTGGTGCATCATTTGGGGTCTTTCATGCATGTGCCCCGTTGGACGTCTAGCTTAATCAGTAGTTTGCACGCTAGGTAGCAGTTGTCTTCAGACTCCAGGACTTGCTCAAAGCCATTGGAATTTGAGGCAGCTTGTCTGCGTTGTAGCATGTCAGCGTTTCACGCTAGTGGGTGGCGTCTCCAGCAGGAAGGAAGCCGTGTGTAGTTAAACGTGTAAGCCAATACACAGTCAACGGCAGATCAGCTGGTGGCGTTGAGTGCTTCCGTCTGCACTTGACATATCTGTGCTGACCGTGATGCATGTGCAGGATGGATCTGCATCTACCCAACCGGTCGTGCAGTATTTGGAGTGCATGCGAAACTTGAGCTCAGGAACGCCTGGACCAGCTTGCCACGATGGCTGTCAGGAGTTTACTGCAGCTGATGACCCACTCCTTTGCAGTATTTGTGGATGCAAGCGTGCATTCCACAAGCGCATAGTGGCTCCCTGCAATGCAAGCGCCCTGCCTGCTGTGCCGCACACTTTGGAAGAGGCTACTGCATTGCTGAGGAAACTCAATGAGGGACTTGAGCACAGGGATCAAGCTGAGCTACATGCGCTGCGCCTGATCTATGCTGCGGCACATGAAGGCAGCAGCAAGTAAGCGTATCTCTAGATCGGTCCTCGCATCTGGCGTGTTTTTCAGCAGCACATTGCTGCCACTACCACTGATGCACAAAAGGGGACGCTGTATTGGTACTGACTCGAATGTGTTCTAGCAGGCAATCGTGCAGGCACTGTACTACAGTTGTTGCACACTGCACAATGCAGAACTCATTGCTTCGAGCAAGGCTGGGGGCGGCAGCTGGGCCTGCTGCTCCTGTTGTTCAAGTGGATGGGCCTGAGCCAGCAAGGGCAAACAAGCGCGCCACATCTGCGGGTCCTGCCGGGGAAACCACCAGTGATGAGGCCGACACCAGGCAGGTGCCACTGCAACGGCCAAACAAGAAACAGAAGCGAGATAAACCAGCAGCAAATAACCCGACTCCTGAGAAGTCCTTGGACGATGCTGATAGAGCCAATGGTGCTGCTGACCTGCCTTTTCCTTCACCACGCATTGGAAGTACACCATCCAGGAATGGCAACTCCCCTCACATACAGATCGCACAGCCAAACTCGCAGTCATATCCGGGCCCAGCATCTGTCCATGTCAGCCAAAATGGGTCGCCAGATAGCAGCATGGCAGCAGCACCGCCCCACCCTTCAGCCAGACCACCTACTCCTGTTTATATGCACAGTAGGCCTGTGAAGATGGAGAATGGAAACGTTCCTTCATCAACTGACGTGGCCATGGGCTATGTGCCGTCTGTTGGAGGCCCTCACGATGTGGCCATGGGGTTTGTTCCCTCCTACGAGATGTATACCGGGTTTGCAGGCGGCCAGACAGACTACACGACTGCCACTGATGTCATGTACGGCCCCAATTCGGGTGTCGAGCCACCGTTTGCTATCATGGCAGGCGCAAGCAGTGAACAGAACGGGTCGCAAGGCAAGGGAGGGTCTCAGCGCATTACTTTGCCTGGCATGCGAGGCACTGCTGAGCAGCTGACTTGCTGTCCTCGCCATGAAGTCTCCTGCGATGTGTACCATGTTACCTGCGGCAATAAAACTGGGCAGCTTCACCTGTCTGAGGAGCAAGCTGCAATCATTTGCAACTGCGAAACCTGCAAACGTAAGTGCTGTGTTGTGTAGTTTGCGTGTCGGCGTTCCATTTAGAGTCACTGCCATGCCAGACTCGTGGCATGAGTAGCGCTAAGGGACGCCTAGATTAGGCTTGCCATTGCGGCACATCATCGTTCAAGCCTAGCCATATATGCTTCTGCTTGTCTGGGAATGCGCTGAACATCACAAGGATGCTGTTAGTTTTCATCATTTCTTTTTTGGTTGGCATGCAGTCCTATACGCGCGTACTAACCTGCTGCCGTCGTGCAGAGTGGCCAAGCTATGAATGGTCGCCAAGGTTCTTCCCGTGTCATGCCCAGTTCAACAGCGTCGGTGGTTGGAAGGACATGATCAAGGTGCCTGGGACTGACGGGCGGAGGCTCCCGCTTGCGACTGCTCTAAAAGGGAAGACAGTGCGGTTGAAGCCCCAGATGCGGATGCCCATCGGCCGACATTTGGATCGTTGGTTGCAATGCACAGCTTGCGGCAAGTGGCGCAAGTTCGAGCGCAAGAATGTCAGGGGCAGGCGAGCCTACCACTACGCCTGCATGGACCCCAACTGGACCTGCGCCCAGCATGTGGATCCCAAGTCCAACAACTGCGCCATCAAGCAGGAGCTCCCATCAGAAGAGGTGTTTTCGTCAATGGAGCCCGGTTGCAAAGACTGCAAGTCAGGCTGCAACGAGTGCATGGATTGTCCTGGCTGCCCCGACTGCTGCGTGCATGGCTGCGACTGCAGCCACTGCAGGACAGCACCAGGGTTGGCGTGATGTAACATGTAGGACTGACTGCTGGTGCTGAAGGCTTGTATGTTGGAGTTGACTATGTATATATGTTTGCACTCATTCTGGCAGAGTGCGATGTACCTTATTGGGCGAGTAGACTTTGTGGCTGTCCCGCTGCTGGTGTTGGGCACTGTACAGCTGTTGACAGCTTGGGGTGAGACTTGACAAGCGGTGCCATGTTGTATGCGCATGGGCACTTTGGTAGTTGTGATTTAGTAACTGGCTTGTGCTGGGGCATGTACAAGGCGAGTGGTAGTCTTTTATATCATTCATCAGTCAGTACCCCCAAGTGCATGGTACACTCAAAGATTGGCACATCATGGATTGCTTGGGCGCATCATGGTTTTGCCCATGCCCTGTGCTGCAAATCCTACAGTACACCAGACCACTGCACTTCATGTGTTGCACTGGTTGCTGACATGGCAGTCTGTGGCGGTGCTTGCAGTTCACTTAGTAGCCCATGTAGCTTCGCATTCATTTACAATGCCAGGTTGTGTTGTGACCGTTGGTGCTGCTGCCAATGGGCTGCTAAGCAGGTGGCGCTGCTGCAGGTAATCATGACTGCAACATGTGCATGCATGACTAACAGGGCGGCGTAGATGTAGGTGTAGGAGTGGAGTAGTGGTCATGTATGTAGCAAGGAGGTGAGTATGTTTTGCAGAGTGTTGCATGCGTGGTGTGGTATGAATGGGCATACCCCTCTGGCATTTTCTGTATATAGCAGCCCCAGGGATATTCCATAGCCAGAACACCACACTGTGTCGCATGCCACAACCCCTCATTACATTCAATTACATTCAATGTAGCCTAATCAACGCGGAACCTTGTCATTGTCTGACACACATATTGAGAGAGGTATTCAACCACAGCAATAACCACTCACCCACATACACAGCCTGCAACAAGCACAATACTCACTGTTAGCTCTGCACGTGCGTGGCACCAGCATAATACCAACACTACGAACACTTCACAACCACCAAGCATAACCTTTCAACACCAAGCTGCAGCCCAAAACTAAACTACACAACCCTCAGGCTGCTTGAGACACAAGTCCCTGCTGCTCGTTCCCCGCTGTTCCAACCCTTAGCTCTGCTGTTTCAAGCTGTTGTGCCACGGCCACACGTTTCTCTTTCAACCGTTGGCGCCATCGCTGCCGTCGGATCGCCTGCGCACTAGTGCCTGGCGTGTTGTGTTCTTGTTCTTGTTCCCCTCCGTTGCTGCTGCGAATGCCGCTGTTGCTGTACACGTGCCAGCGGTCAAAGTAGCGCCCCATCGCACCCATCGGACGAAGCCGCGAGGCTCCCAAACACACCGGCCCACAACAGCCGCGCAGAAGCTCCGCACAATCATCGCACATGCTACACGCAGAAAGAGAAGGGTGATCAGAAGATGCAACACATCGTCGTACAAGTGGCATGTACGCAAGGACTGTGGTGTCAGGAGCCAAACAAGCCACCACAGACAATCATGATGACTTCTTGAATTCAGTATCGACACCTAGTGGTGGATAAAAGTAGTGCCCAAGTGACATCAACTACTGACCAACACGCAGAGTGAATGAATCTTCACATTGCAATGACAAGAGTGTACGCCCTCAACAACCAACAAGCGCACAGGGATGAAGGTTATACAAAGTCTGAGCAAATGATCAGCATTCCCACAAATCACTCGCAGTGCTTGTACATGAGAAAAGTCCGCTGATGGTGACCAACACAATCATGCGTTGTAATGACACGTACGAACACCAACACACGAAAGCATACGCACACGCAAAATGCAGCCATGCAATGTAGTAACTCACAGGAAGTGGTCATTGCAGTCAATATTGGCGCAGTTCCGGTGCAGAGGCTCCACCGTCACACCGCAATCGCGACATCTGGCTATGCTTTCTGTGGCCGCGGTCGATATCTCCGCCGCCGTGGATGCCGACAGGTCGGACGGCGCGAGGGCGAGCCTTTCGTCGAACACGTAAAGGTGCCCACGCCACAAGTGATCGTCACCTTTGCCGCCACCCACCTCTTTGAGGTAGTTGGCAACCCCGCCCTCGAGCGTGTACACATGCTTGAACCCCTTTGATCTGAACAAGTGTGAGAGTGTTACACAAATGTTCTCTCCTGTTACATGAACACACGTATGTGTGTGCGCACATGTGCATGTGTGCGTGTGCATGTGGGTTGCAGTGACTGCTTTGTTATACCTGAGGACAGTGGAGTAGATGTCGCATCGGATGCCGCCCGTGCAGTACATCATCACCTCCGTGTTATCCTTGTCCACGTCACGCAACCACGCATCCTCGCCCTGCTTGGGCATGCAACGTCAGTCAGCAAGCACACCTGTCTCGACGATGGACATGCATGAAGTTGATGTGGGTATCATCAACCTGGGTGATTATGTGCGCGTGTTCCCGCGTGTGAGTTTGGGTAAGCAGCAGACGGACTTGGAATCGTTATGCCAAACCCTCACCTCAGTAGATCCTGAGACGTCCGTGTCCTTGAAGTACTCCACCGATGGCCTCGCGGCACCCTTGAAATGCCCCACATCCCACTCATAGTCTACCGAAACGCATACACCAACATGAGCGACTACAGCCTCATTGATAACAATTGCACACACTAAGCCCTTGGAACTCCTGTGTTTCCATCAGCACGCATGCACCACGCAAGCGTACCATTGCGCACATCGAGGAGGACCACCTTGGGCTTGACATTGCTGCTTTGGTTCTGGTGGTGGTAGAAATGGTTGTTAGTGTTGTTGTTGTTGTTGTTGTTGTGATTGTGGTTGTTGGCTTCTGCCATGTTGTTGGTGCCAGTGATGGCATCCCTAAGCTTGTCTCGCCACTCGTGGGGCGACAGCGGATGCGCGCGCTTGCTGGGATCCGTCACTGGGAGATAAGCTGTGCCGCCTGCTACATGACCGCAACAACAACCCAACACATTAGCATACGCAGCCGACACACACATGAGCAAATCATGGCAATCTTATTGCAAGCACTACGCACACTGGCGCATGCATATGCAGAGGTGCATATATGCGAGTCTGAGTGCGTGCACCCGCGCTTGTGACTGTGTACTCGTGCCATATGCGCGTGCACATACCTGAGCCAGTGCCTGTACAAATGCATGTGCATGCGCATGCGCATGTGTGCTTGTGTACTGATGAAGGTAACATGTGCGTGTATACTGGTAACAGTTGCGTGTGTACTGATAACAGTTAATGTAGCAAACACGTAACCAGATTCTTGTGTGAACAGAATCTTGAAGCAAAAAGTACAAAAGCGAGTGAGAGAGAGAGAGACACCTGCAAGCGACACGAGTTGGGCGCGGTACTTGAGCTTGAGTCTTGGGAAAGGGTGTCTGTTGGGATCTCTTGCGGGCGCAACCAGCGGCCTCGTCTCCACAAAGGGTCCCCTCGTCTTCACCCACTCCGCGTATGCCACAGCATCACGATACCGCCCACTCAACTGACATGGGTGAAAAAAGATGCTAAGGATTGATTTGTGGTTGATCGGCACTGCGAGTGCAACATGGTGTGCATGCATGCACATGCCTGTGCGCATGTGCGCGTGCGCGTGTGATGCGTGTACCTGTGCGTTGATGCCTTGGTCATTGATGTAGATGCGCCCGCGCAAATCACGATCCTGCTTACAGCATCGTTCAGTTACATATACTGCTGCACAAACACTGGCGAATTGCATACACCTAAACATCACAAGTCCGATGTTGATCTTTGTCATGGCAATTGCTTCGTAAAGCAAGAGGCGTGCTTTTTGTACAGATGTAGTGTCCAACACAACGAAAGAGACTGCGCACCTTGACGAACTCCTTGTGGGCGGCCACCTCGCCATGCGGGTCAGGGACGTCCGCGAGGGTGTAGAAGTTGACCACCGTCATAGGGTTGTCATTCAAAGTTTTGTCATCGCCATCAAGCGCAGAAGCTGCCTCCTCTGCCGCCGGCGACAACGGCGCTGACACTATGGCGGAGACGATGGAAGCGGCGGCAAAGCAGGAAGGCGCAGGTTTCCTCCCAGCTGTGGTACTTGTTTTGGTCGTTGTCCTGACCGTCGTCGTAACCGGTGTCGTCATTGTCGCTGGTGGTGGCGGTGACAACAGCGACCGGGCGGTGCTGCCGCGGCTGAAGGTGGTGGAGGAGGAGGACGGCGCTGGCCATCGTGTCCGCAACCGCAGTGGAAGTCGGACGACGCCAATGGCAGCAGTCGCTGGCGCAGCAGTCGCTGGCGGCCTGGCGGAGGTGGTGGACGCCCGCGCCACGAGGGGCGCCGCCGCCGCCGCGGCCGCCGCCATGTTGGCAGCGACCAACAGCGGCCCCGTCGCTCGTGTCAGCGGCGACGGATGAAGTCATGTCACACGTGTAGTGTACGCATGATGCATTTGGCTCCAAACCCAACTTTGGGTTCATGCAAGAACTTCTCTCATGCTCAAGCCCTGATGTCACGTTGCTAGCACAGCTTGCTGTGTGTGGAGGTTCATGGCACCCAAACAACCAATGCCATGAACCTGACAGTAGTTTGATCTTGAATAGCACATATTGGTGCGTATTATTGCTGCCAAGAAGTCTTGCATAGCTTAAAGTTGGGTTTGGCCAAATGCGCCATGCGTAAAGGTGCTTTGAAGTGATGTGTTGCGTTGAATTGTAAATGCTTCGTTGGTGATGTTATGTACTATGCTGTCATGCTTGACCTGATGTACAATGAGTATTGCCTTGAAGTAGTTACGTTTATGTACATGTTATCAATCATGAATACGTATCCATTATTTACAAGAAGACATGTTACGTGCCAACGCTACTGCGCTATCATCTACAATTGTTTAAGCATTGCACAATATTAGCCAATATCAATCAATTGGTAACAAGTGCAATTGCTGCATATCACATTACACTATACATGCATCTGTATTTAACAGTGTTAAAAAGCGTTGCATAATAGTATCATGTTGATAAGTATTGATGTACATGAGCAAGGTGTGTCATGAAGGTCAATATTTGTGTACTTGAGTTGTGTCATGATGATGCACATGCAAGTGTGTTTCGCAGTTTTGTACACATTAGCCACTAGATTAAACATTGTTGCCTTATTGTATGTCACACTATTGCATCAATTATGCATAGTGAGGATGCTATGAGGGTCACATATTTAAGAATAAAAGCAATGAACAACCAATGCTTTGCTATAGCAAATGATACAAAAGTTGTACGATTGTCATCACCCGCACGGACTGGAACATTAACTATCAACTATAAAGGGGGAAACAATCTTCTATGCGAGAAGGGGGGAGGGGGTGCAAAGTTGTTCAACATCTCATTAAAAAGCACGCAATCTACAAAGTGGCGAGATGGTGACAACCTTTCTTATGATAAATGCTTGATGGCAGTGAGGACTTTTGCTAATTGTGAAGGCAGTGTACAAATAAACTGTCACTGGAGGGATAGACACTGCATGTTTGCCTATCCCTTCAACTCCAAGTCCATCGATTGTGAGCTGACATGTTGCCCCTACAAGGTCATTCTATGTAGACAACCAACAGCAGAATTGTCATTGCAAACTCATATAAAAAGAAGATGTGCAAGCAACACAGAGGCAAGCATGAGACAACTTGGCAAGTTCCATACACAAGTCCAAGCCATATCAATGCGAGTGATGTCGTTGGAGGATAGGTACGCAACATAACTCCATGCTCAGGTAGTCCTGAACTGGCTATGCGCATGCAGATGCAACCACTCAATCCATGCATGGAATACAACTGCCACATGTGGGCGGTCTCACGCACGCCAGCAAGCTCCCTACCATGTACACGTAGAGTACATGGTGGTGATGCAAACAATCTGCTGCTGCTGAAATGGTGATGAAAATGACCAAAACACATGCATGGATGAGTAGCTGAATTGCACACCTCATAGCATGCGGTGAATGCACTGTTGCACTGTGGGAGACTCTTACTGAGAACGCATGCGAAACAATTCACATAGGAACTGCATCAAGTGAGCTCAATGTGCACGCACACATGCACGCACATGTCGCAAGCTTAACAACCCATGACAACAGCAAAAAGGGGCATGCTTACACAGCACATCATGTTGTCCTCAATGGAGGCGAAACCAAAATGACGCCATCGCCTCTTACAAACAGGTAAGCCAGCGTTCGTTTTGTTGTCTGCAATAAGCAAGTCATCTCATGTCAGTCAGTAGGAAGGATGGGCGTTGTTTGATAGAGTCAATACTATCATCGGTTCACCTTAATGATCTCCTCATAAGTCTCATCATCAATCTCCAGCGAAGTAACAGTCTCCTCCACTCCCCCCAAAATCATATTCAAATGCTGCGATGGGATCACAACAAGCACTCAGACAAATCAACACCTTAACTCGCTAAAAATTGACGCATTGCAATGGAGGCAAGTCCATAGCGTGCATGCCTATGCTAGACAAGCTCTGCTCTGGCTGAGGCACAATGCAAGCAGTTACCATGCTTGTACACGAATTGCGCTACATCACCTAAGACAACGTGATCAGCAAATCTACACGTGGTAGTATTACACAAAAACTGAAAAGTTCAGAACAGAAACACACACAATGCATTGTTCATTCAACTAGCCCCACCAACCTGGTCGTAAGCATGCAGCTTGCCGCGCAGCTCCCTCTCACCGCGGAGCTTCACGTAGATGCGCTCCTCCAGGCTGAGACGTATGAGATCCAAGGGCTCCCTAACGGCCGCAGCCGCCGCTACAGCCGCAGCAGCTGCCGCCGCCGCCCCCTCCTCCGCCATCACATCACACACACGGCTTGCAAACCCTAAACTTGGGCCTGGTCAGCCCTAACTGACTTGGCGAGGAGGCGGTGGCGGAGGTGGAGAAGGACGAGGAGGAGGAGGAGGAGGGGCAGGTGGTGTCGTCAGGATGATGAGCCCAGAGATGGTCCGCCTGGCCTCGGAGCAGATGGCCCGCATGCGCCCCGAGGATCTCCGCCGCATGCAGGAACAGGTGAGGGAGAAGGTTGCAGTTTATGTGCGATAAGGTAGCCTGGCACTTGTCTCAGCATGGCTCAAATGGGCTCTGATTATGTATAATAGATTTCTATGTGCGGAGTGTTGAGATGATTCACGCTTTTAGGTTATGAGCATGGATCCAGCCACCCTGCGTATGGCGCAGCAGCAAATGGGCAGCATGCGTCCGGAGGACTTCAACGCTATGTCCGATGTCATGCGGGGTCTCAGCCCCGATCAGATGGCCGCCATGTCCTCAGCCGCCTCTGCCGGCTCCCCTCCGATCGCAGGTTCCAGCGACGCTTACACCTACGCCAACAAACTTAAAGAGGAGGTGTGTTCATCGTTTTTCCAGCTACCACGTTGCACATGAGCTCATGTTACGCATACCCGTACACTTACATGTACAGAAATATTTAAACATACACATACGCGCACACATACACGTACACATGCACATAAAGCTCACACTGACCTGGTGCCTCCGGCACTGGCAAGATCTTGCAAAGTCATGTTAGTGGTTGGTGATTAACAGGGCAACAAGCTCCACAATGCTGGACAGTACTCGCAAGCCATTGAGAAGTACGCAAAAGCGCAGGCAGACGTCTCCAACCTGTCGGTGAGTGCATTGAATAACCAATCTTGCGCACATGCTGGCTATGACGGGTGTGACGGCATTGCTTATCTGAGCTTCAACTTCAACAATAACACAGTCAAGTTACCGCTGCTGAGTTGCTATCGTGGACCGCTTGTTGTAAAGTACGTAGTGGGTGCATATACAGTGTATGGTAGCGATAGATGTTCGGTTGCGTCGTAGCCCACTGCTTGTGTTGCTTACAGAGTGCAGAAGCAGTAGCCCTTCGCAAATCGTGCTTGCTCAACCTGGCATCCTGTTACTTGAAAACTAAACAGTTTGGTGCAACCGCGCAAGTCTGCACGGAGGTAACTATCAAAGTGGTTGTATCAGCTGGGATTTGTGTGCTGTGTTCTCAGCAGCATGGCATCAATGCTGAAGCATATTGTGTGCAATTCAGGTGTTGAATGATGACCACAACAACTTGAAAGCGCTTTACCGGCGAGGGCAAGCCTACTTGGCCAACAATAAAATTAGGCCGGCGATAGCCGACTTGGAGCGCGCGCACAAGCTGTCTCCCGATGACGAGACTGTGCTGGCTGTGTACAATGAAGCCAGAGCCAAGTTGACACAAGACGCTGTCGATCAAACCGACGAGCTGCAGCAGACATTATTGCCTTCAATTGCAGATCAGCAACCTGCGCAAGCTTCGGTTGTGGACGAAAGACAAGATGAAGCCAATGCACCAGTACGGTCACATATCAATTGTCTTGTAGTGCTTGCTTCACAGCCAGCAGGAGTGTCTCTTGACTCAACACGTGTTATGAAACAGGAGGGTTCAGTAGAGGAGGTTGAGGAGGCGCACGAGGTTGTGGAGGCGCGTGCGCCAACAAGCACGGGTCTCAACAGCAGTGAAAGTACATCCGGTGGTGTTGGTACGCCGTTCATACCGGATGCTGCACAGATGCGCGAGGCGGCGAGTATGTTTGGAAGCAATCCGGAGTTGGTGCGGTACGCTTGTTGCTACCGTTCTCTGTGGCGTGTGTGCAAGGGGTGTTGTTTAGATGAACGGAATGAGGTGCAGGATGATGTCGCGCATGATGTCCAACATGGAGCCGGAAGTGATAGCTGCTATGAGTGGAGGGCGTGTCACGTCACAGATGGCGCAGCAGGCATCCACCTTAATGCAGGTGTGTATGGCTCTCAGTCCGCTCTCATGCTTTGCTGCTTGCAACCTTACCTACATTTGTGCGAAATTGTGTTGGTGCGAATTGATTTATGTGCCATTGCCACAGAGCATGCCACCAGAGGCCTTGCAAACTATGATGCAGAGCACAATGGGAATGCAACCCCCCGCGTCAACTTCTGCAGCAAGCAACACAAGCATTGCTTCAAGTTTGCAGCCACAAGCTTCTACTCTCCCTCAACCCAGTCCTGACTTGTTGCGAGCCATGACAAGGGTGAGTATGTGTCTGTTTGGTGTGCATACATGGTGTTGTGCACCGGTTTTAACAAACATTGTTGCACCAGAATGGAGTGCCTCCAAGTATGGAGGAGATGAGGCAAAAGATGCAGGCAGATCCATCAATGTTGACAGCTGCAATGTCTGATCCTAACATGATGAGCGCCATGAACGAAATGATGAAGAACATGTCACCTGAAGCTATGGTGCAGATGAGCGAACAGATGGGCATGAAGGTACAGTTGTTATATACTTTTGCCACATATCGCCATGTGCTGCCACTTGATGCGGCTGCTCGCACACACACAATGAAATTGTACTCATTGGCCATGTGCAGTTGTCTCCTGAGATGGCACGCAAGGTGCATGACCAGATGAGCACAATGCGACCAGAGGACATGGAAAGGATGGTAAACACACTTCAACCTGCACATGCGTGAACGTGTTAAGATCTGTTATTGGGTGAATTGCTGGTTGACATGGTGGTCTGTGCTGTTCGTCAACTCAGATGAAGGTAGCGGCTCAAGTGCAGAAAGTCGCTGTTGTTGGCAAGAAGGCGAAGGACTTCTTGCTTGGGCGCGCGGGCCTCGTTATTGCCCTTGTTGTTTTGCTGCTCGGCGTTCTGTTGCATTGGTATTGGTACCGGTGACAGTTGGGAGATGGTTGTTATTTGTGTAGCACCGCGCTTAATCGGGATAGTTCAAACTTGTGTATTAATGGACATCAGAGATTGCACACGCGTATTGCAGTCACTGCTTGTGTTGGCAAAAGCATGAATGCATTATTTGGGAACAGAACAATACACAGGTCCATAGATGCTGCACTGCTGTAAGATCTACATTGAAGCCAACTACATTGAATCCGCCAATGTCAGTCTCGCAGTGTCTGTCAAGATTGCGGCCAGAGCAGGCCGCAGCTGCCAGCACGGTCGAGGCGAGGGCGATTGTGTATCGGCGCACGTGGTCATCGACAAAACAGGGTGAGCTGGTGAGCTGGTTAACCCTTGGCCTCCGGATCCGTCGCCGCCGCACACCCTGCCGTAAGCGCGTACCAGTCTGCGGCGACGACTTCCGGCGAGTTGGTCCAGAACCCTGGCGCAACCAAGATCTTGACCGCCATTGCTACATCCAGTGGCAAGCAGCAATCCGTCTCGCATGTAGGCTTTCAAACTACATGTATACGCATTAGCCCAGTAAGGACGTGCGTAGTTGCGAATCGTCCATGTACAGGCTTCCCCCATTAGGAGACCTTGGTTTAAGAGGACCCGGTAATATCATAGGAGCGCCGCATACGAAATGTTTTTGAGGTAAATGCTTGTGGTCATGGCATTACTCTTGTCTGTAGTAAGCCTAGAGGTTTGGCGCAAACTTTCCCGCGGATCCAATCTTGTAATGGGGGAACTCCTCGCTAACAGCATGAATATATCATAGCAAAAATGTTAGTATATCATAGTTTCATAAAATTTATATCATAATCTTGTCAATCTTATATATATAAACTATTGGCCACCTCACTATGTGGGGTAACAATAAAAACCGTTACTTATAGCAAACCTATTGTATTACACGGTAAGGCATTACTATTATAATAAGCATTCAGATCATTACCTTGCTGGTGGAATGAAAAGCTACAATATTTGTGATGTTGATATAACGGGGGGACTGGACACTTCCGACGCGGGATCGGATGCATGTGTATATGGATGGACCGCCGTCTTGTTAAATCTGCAAAATGAAAGCCGATGGGCGATTAGTAGATAGTGACACAATTATTCATGGGTCTCGACAATTGTTGCTGCCTGTGCACGTTAGCACAAGCTACGCTCACCTCGCCCGCCCCGGAAGGCAATGAGCAACATTCAATGTGAGATCAAGCACGCCATGCATCGTGTAGTCCACAAGTGATAAGTCATTCTCAAATTTTAAATGCTTGTAGACGAGGCTTACGGGCCACTTACAACCAAGCCCTTGAGCCGGTTAAATTTCCTTGACGATTAGGCATGCAACCGCCTAGTGGCATGCATAGTTGATTTGATTGACATATTAACTACTGGTTACCAATGCAATAAAGTTCTGTATGCTAGTGACAGCTACACTTGGCCTACCTCAGTCACAGTCATGTCTTGTGGTAAGAGGGCACTTACACCGGCTTACTTTGCGCAAAATCCGAGGCCCAAATACAACTTTTACGATCGGCTCGAATGTACATCGGCGCCAAATGGTACCAAACCCGTAAGTTAAAGTTGTATTTGCAAAAGGGGCCCTGAGGCGCTTTTGCGATTGTATTTTGGGGTCGCCGACCAGTAACAACGGTGAGAACGCTTGCCACGGTCACCACGTCGGCAAGCGTCGGCGGGAATTGAACATCACCTGCGGCGATTAGGTTCGGGCGCTAGCCGTTAAGCATGTTACAAATACAACTACACGTATAGATGCAAGTACATAGTGTTTCCTTGCAAGCGCATCTACCCACAGAGCGTGCTTCGCGCAGCTTCAATGTCTGCTAATCTAAATACATATATGTACACATGTTTAGATGTGCTCGTATACATACACAGACACACACACACATATATATATATATATATATATTCAATTGTAAGTATACTTATAACTGTATATATTTTTATATGTATATACATAAATATGCACATACAAATATGCGTAAATATGCGCAAATATACATGTGTATATCTACATGTTTATATATACATATGTATACATATGTATATGTTTTCCGGGGCGTGCTTCGCGTAGTGAGTCTCCTGACAATTCTGTATACATATATACATCTTTCAAAATGCTATGTGAATGTGTATACATGAGTATCGATGTGTTACATGCATATATCTTCAATGAATGCGTTTCATATATGTCTGTATGTTGCCGATTTCAACCTTTCGTGTGCACGCGCGATTTTACAGAAACGGCCGTTCCCCCGCCGTGACAGGCGGGGGATTGGCCGTTTCTGTAACGGCTTTTGTGAGTCGGGTGCTTCGTGCACATGAAAGGTTGAAATCGGCAATAATCTACGCAAACATATACATCTATGCATATTTGTATAGGCATATATGTGTATCTGCAAATGCACCTATGTCTATGTTTCAATGTGCCTCGATTATTTACTAAGTTTATCGACCCCTGACTGTGGTAATGCATAGTCAATAGTCGTCGCGCGGGAAACGGCGTCAAGTGGTGATGTGGCGGTCGAAACACGTCCATGTAAACGCGAGAAGTGATGATGTACTTGCCATAAAAGTCCGTACCCACACGTATTTTGCGCAAGATACAGGTTTTCAACGCACGCCGGTGTAAACGCCCTCTGAGGCCCGTGGCTACCTGGTTGAGTGATTGATGTTCAGTGCTGCATGCCGTCACAAGGCCAAATTACGGAATACATAACCATGATTATATTTCAACTAAATCGCCTCCTAGCGACCGTCGATGCGCGTCGTCACTCATCGGACGACCCTGGCGCTTCACGCGCGGTCATCCGTCGCCGTCCTATGATTGGGACCACGCAGCCCCCAGTCTGACTGACTGTGACACTCCCCCACACCCTGCATGTCGCCTACATCAGTCCAGGCAGGGGGGCAATGCGTCGGGACTGGGGGCTGCTGCCCGGCGACGTTTGGCACCGTCGCTGCGGGCGAGAAGTATACCCTCTCACCGCCGGGCGGCTCACCTTCGTGAGGCATCTGCTCTTCGGCTTCCTACACGGCTTCCTGCACGGCAGCCCGTGGCTTACCGGCAGGCCCGACTTCGACCGAGCCGTCCCTTTCCTCCAGGACACCTTGCGAAGCCTCGACGCTTACGAGTCCGAGCTGAGAGCCCTGGCGGGACACAGAGGCATCGCCGTCGCCTCCGGGCCGCTGGGTCCTCGCCTACCTGACGGGCTGCATCGCGCCGCCACGGGGACCACCGCGGTGCTGTGCTACATCTTGGCGTGGGACCTGTGCGGCGAGTGCCAGCAGCTGCCGCCCGACACCCCGGCCAAGGTCAGCCGGTGGGTGCCGCAGCTGCGCTTCCACCGCATCTTCCGGTCCATACACACCGACCTGTACCCGTCGTCCGTCCCTCGCACCGTGTACCTGGCGGCCAAGCGTGACTTACCTGGCGTGCGGGAGCTGAGGGGCGAGGCGGTCGGGCGCCTGCTGCGTTTCGCAGCGTTCTACCGCAGTTCCGTCGTGGAAGGCCTGCCGCTAGACGACGGGGCGTATTGCCCGGCTCACGCGCGATTCTTCGAGCCGGGACCACTCAAATTGCCTCGCTTCTGATTTTTAGACGTGTGTGTATGATGGACTCACCGTTTGCAAAGACGACGTGTAACACATCAGCACAAAGTGTTGTTCTTTGCAAACGGTGCTGCACAACATGTGTCGCTCGCAGTGACAGAGCTGCCGGACCAGACACAGGCAACCCATGCTGGTTGCCTTTGCACTCTCGAACATATAAAACACACCGGTGTGGTCCAGCGCCTGATATTCAACAACACGCCTTCTGTAATCATATCGCTGCATGGTCAAGGCTCGCACGCTTGGTTACAAGCTGACAACAAACAACTTGCGATAACACCACACACGCCTTGGCACTGATCCGTAGAAGGGTTGCTGCAGTGACTTGTACAGATCTCTAGCAATCACTGAACACTGCCACGCAAACACGTTGGAACCCATCCACGCCACACCATCAGCTGTGCCTGCATGCACTCGATCCATGCAAGAAGACCAGGGTAATGGACGAAGCAAAGCAAAGCTTGGGACATTGGCACTTATTCATGATGTCTGCACATGCCCCATGTATCGTTTGTATCGCTACTACATACAGACATGCACAGATAACATACACAAGTGTGCGCGCAATGGCAAACAAAGCGGCAAGATGTGAACAGCAGTGACCCTTTGCCACTCAACGTGGCAATGGACCATTGCCACCATGCACAACTTGAACTCGCAAGTATTGACCACAATAGGTGGGTACATGTACTAACAAACAAACTAGCTAACCAATTCATAACAACTCTACCGCCCTAAGTGTGTCATGTGGCCACCCCTGTCACTACTACGACTAGAGTATGTGAGGAGGAGGCTCCCCAAACCAGCGCGGGGGGTCGTATCCGGAACCGCCTGCATCGCAAGCACACAACACGTGTTGTTACCCAACATAACCCACGTGCTGCTGCAAGCACAGCTGCTGTAAACAACCCCGAAACAGATGAGCTCACCGAAAGGGTTGCATCGCATGAGGCGCCATGCCGTCAGTACAGTCCCCTTTGCCACGCCGTACTTTGTGTACGCCTGTCATATATGTCACGATGTGCACACACATACACATGCAGAAAAGTTGATGCCGCAAACATGCAACACAGTAGCATGCCATACAAACCAGAAGTGTGAGCGGAGATGTGAAGCACCCTTGCCTGCATGGCGTACTCTGAACAGGTTGGGATGTACCGACAGCTGGGCGGGAGAAGCGGCGATATCAGCCCTGCATACACGCGCTTTTGTTCAGACACTCCTTCAAGCAAAGCTTGTTTGCATATGCGTTTGGCTTGCGTGCATGCGCCCGCAATTGCGCATGCATGCGTCTATGTTTGTGTGCCTGCGTGTACACTCTGCATGACAAGTAACATGACCACACAACAGCCGTTGCAGGTACGGCGAACTCTCTTCAAGCAAGAGCAATGACCACGCACCCAGTACACCTTACTTGTTGTTGTTCACGTTTTTGTTCTTGCGTTCTCTTTGCAAGATTAGTGGTAACTGATGAGTTACACAGTAAGATGGCTGATTTGGATGTGATGCCATAAGTTACAGGCAAGGCAGTCACCTTTGTAGAACTTCAACATGGACACAGCCGCTTTCACCGCAGGACTGCGCCTGTCCTCCTCCTCCTCCTCCTCCTCCTCCGCCTCGTCCTTATCACGGTCCTCCACCTCCTCATCCTGGACTAGCGCAAACGCAACATCCCAGTGGCGGCTTCCAGCACAGCATTGACACCAGCCTCTGGGCTCTGCACCTGCCCACTGCACCGGGTGCAGCTGGCGCCGCCCAGGCTTGGCTGTGCTGAACAGCAAGGCGGGACGGCCGCTGGATGACGCTGACGAGGAGGAGGTGACACGGAGGTGATGACCTGTTTGTCGTTGCTGTCGTGGGTGGTAGTCTAGCGGAGTAACAGGGAGACGTAACACCACCGCCGTTGCCGCCGCCGCCATCCTGATGTGCCACAAGTCCTTGTCTCACATGGTCTGCTGGTGGCGATGTCCAGTGTAGGACGAGGAAGCGGCGGCGGTGACGACGGGGTCGAGGAGGAGGTTGACCTTGGTGGGTTGATATTGGTATAGAACTGTACAGTCGTTGAGATGTTGAGGAGAAGAGTACTGGCCTACTGTTTTGCAGTTATGCTTCGGGTACGTCCACTACAGGATAGGCATGACTGATTGAGACCCTCTCCTTGACCCTACTGAGTCTGTCTCACGCTGTTCCTGCTGTGCACATAAGCCTGAAGGGCCAGTGCAGCATGCAGTGATTGCTTTGCTGTCTGCATACAGATTGTGATGCAACACGTGTGTAAGTGTCTTTGCTGGTTGGCGTGCGCGTAATGTAATCAATGCATAAAACAGTAAAGTTTAAGAACACGGACGACCATAACATGAATGAAGGCAACACACGTCTAATGCCTTGGTTAGCCCATACAGTTTTCATAACTGCACACATCTCTACTACTCTGTCTACAAACGCTGATTGCAAGCAATTCTCAAGTAAGTTGTGCTCAGCGTATGTCCAGTAGCGTTCTGTAAAGCAGTAATCAAAGGTAAACACGTCAGGAGCGTTTACAACCAATCACTCTTCGACCTGTGAACAGAAAGTACGGCCTGTTTCAAGGGGCAAGAATATTGTCACCACTTGATGATAGACTTGCCCCAGCAAGCAACCTCTCTGTTTCATATGAAAGACCCAAGCACACATGCCAACACAAGGATTGTGCTTGACAACTGTTATTCAAGGGGGAGGTCAGCCCATAGACGCCTCCGTTGCCAATTGCAACCAACAACAACACCAGCTAGCAACAGCATACATGATACACATCAACCACTACCCCAACGATTTTCATATCCTGATTTTGAATCGCTCGGGGTTGCTGACCTTCCTCACACCCGCGCGTGTGACCCGCACACCACTCTTACCATTACCACTACTTTGCCTTTCCCACGCCGCCACCCACGCAGCGACTTGGTCGTACATGGGCGCTAGGAAGCCGGACACGCCAGGCTTGCCCGGGTAGTAGGCTCCGTTGGCAACGGCCTGCGGGTCCTGCATAGCCGCCTCGGCCGCGGCCGTGACAAGTGTCATGCTGCTTGGCCTCACATCCAACTCGAGCGTCTCAGTCCTCTTCTCCATGCACAGGTTGCGCAGCTCGTCTGCGCGCGGAAGATCCCCAAGCCTCTCTTCCATTTGTGCCCACGCCTGTGCACAACGTTGTCTCCCTGTCAGCAATAACAACACACACGCACCATCGAGCTCTTCTCCCAGCGTGTATACGTACCATCCAGGATGGGACGCTGCTGGGGTCAGCCTTCACTGCGCACTTGTAGAGTGCGCGCGCGAAAGCAATGTTGCTTTGCCTATCCTCCAACACGCCCCACGCCTGCAAAGTGGATACGCACACGCATATCGTGAGTGCCTGTGCACTCTAAATAATGTGGGATGAGACAGCCTGCAAAGGCTTGCCTGAAACAGCTTTGCTACATTCTTGTTTGTGGGATCAGCCCACACGCCCTTCTGAAACAGCTCCCTCGCCCTGTCCAGGTTGCCTTCCCGGAACTCCATGACCGCCCAAGCCTGCATGCAAGCCATGGTTTACTTCAAACAAGCTCAACGCTTCAGATGCAACTAGTATTTGAATTGAAAGCCAACCTGCCACACTGGTTGATGCGATGAATCTGCGCGCACACCCTCCTCAAACAATCTGCGGGCGGTTTCGAGGTTGCCCTGCTTGTGCTCGAACAGAGCCCAAGCCTGATGCATAGAGCGCGACCATCAGCACACTTGCCCAGGTGGCAAACTAAGTACATAGAATGGTTTGTGCATGTGAGCTTGCCTGCCAGTTTGCTGGGTCTCTCCGATTAAGCTTTGTGCATTTTTCCAGCAGGTCGCGGATGGTGTCAGGATGCCCACCTTGCTTGGACTCCCAAATGGCCCATGCTTGCCACAGGTAACAGTTCCGTGGCACTTCTTCTGTCCCTCGCTGTATGCATATGCTGGTCAGATCAAGCAGCAAAAACACAGCAGTGTGCAAGACAAGACCCTGAACAACACAACAACAATATCCAACAGTGCATTGTCACGCCTACGTGATACAAGATGCATACTTTGAACAGCCTGCGAGCTTCGTAGGTGTTGCCGGCCTCAACTTCCATCAACGCCCATGCCTGTGTGTTACACCGAAGATGCGCAGCTGAGCAACGCAGTGTGCAAACAAGCAAGCATACCAACACTCTAGATCCACGCACCTGCCACAGTGCCGCACTGCTTGGGTTGGTCCTTACACCAAGCTGAAAGTAGTGCCTCGCAGTGTCCAAGCGACCCGCATCAGACTGCGATGATAGCAAGACAGCACTCAGAGTTATGCTCTTTCACAAAGGACAAGCACGCACATTCATCCACATGTGCGGGTGGTGAGACCGTACCTCCATGAGCGCAAGTGACTGATACAGAAAGGCATTTCCTGGATCATAGCGGGCGCCCTTCACAAGGAGATCCCTGGCTTTTCGCAAATTGCCGTCACGCTTTTCAAGCATCGCCCACGCATGCCATGATGGACCGTGCTTTGGGTCCGCCACTGTGGCGGAGTCGAACAGGTCGCGCGCCTTCGACAGGTTGCCTTGCTGCTCCTCAAACACGCCCCACGACTGCCACAAGAACGGGTTGTTGCCCTCCACGGCAGCCACACCCGCTTCATACAGCGCCCGCGCACGCTCCGGCCGCCCAGCAACCTGCTCCATGCGTGCCAACGCAACATATGCCCGCCCATCTGTTGGCAGCAGCTCCAAACACCTCCTGAAACCTGCTTCAGCCTCCTGCGGGAAAGCGCAAGCAGACATTGGCGCATGCTACTGCTCAGCAATGCCACACACAGACAACCAAATTGCACAACACAACCAGCGCACACTTTGCGGACAACAGCCGACAGACAGCTCCAACATAAACACAGCGATAACAAATGCTGTCTTCACAACGGACACCAGTGTGCAAGACACTACTGTCGAGTAACGACGACCAATTCTCAACTATGCTACCCCTGAATGAACAAACAGCATTTGCGTCAACCATCTGTAGTAGAATTCACAAACCCTAATGCAGATCAGGCAGTGTGACCACTACGGAAACCTCCAGAGCGAGCCACAGCCTATTACGGCTGCATGCCACTGGCCAATGTGTCTGTTACTCACCCTAAAACGTCCTTGTCTGCGCAACTGGCGAGCCCTCCACAGCCCCAGGTCGACATTGAGCTTAGCAATCTTCTCAGGGAGGCCCTTGGGGGAGGTGGGCGGGGAGGAGGAGGAGGCGGCGGACGTTGACGGCGCGGAGGACGACGGCGAGGTGGTCGGCAGTGACGACGACGATGACGACGTCGATGGGTGAGACGCGTCGCCTTCTTCTTCCGTCCGCACCACCACCCCCGCTGCCGAAGCCCTGATAGACGACAACCTCCTGGAGGACGTCCTCACCGGCCTGGGCCTCTCCGGCAGCAGCAGTGGCGGCGCTCCCTTCCAAGCAGGCATGGCCAACATAGCTGCAAATGTCGAGGATGACGATGGGCACTGCATCACCGGCGCCGATAATGACGCCATCGCAGCGGCGGCGGCGGAGGACGCGCACAACGTCGGCCACGTCGACACTATGTGACGCTTCGTCGACAGCGTCGGCAAGAGACGGCTGCGCGTCGACACTTGATCGCGTCGACATGCAGTGTCGGCGTTGTGCATCGCATGGCAGCTAGCAGACAAACCCTAGAAAAGGAATATTTGCTCTGTGCCTAGCGGCGGCGGTGTCGTGGTTGTCGTAGGTGCTGTCGGCAGCGGTGCGGCAGGACTGGTTCGCTGTGTGTTGTTACAGATGCGCGTCTTGTGCTGTTTATGAGGCTGGATTGGGCAAGATACTGGTGGCAAGCCAGGAGTACAGCTTGAAGCAGCAGCAGCAGCAGCAGCAGCAATAGCGCCACGGCGGTTTCCCGCGCTGCTTTGTCAAAAGCGCCTGCTGACGGCTGGAGATCCGCAGCAAAGAACGCTGCGGCATGGCTGTGGTGCTGTCCTAGGTACGGTCATGTCAGTCTGCCTTCGCACTCAGAGAACTAGCAGATCAGCTGCTGGCTGCGTCGTTGTTCAAGTAACAGTAACTATCAATGGCAAATTGTTCAATTGGCAATTTCGTTTGATCAACTGAAGAATATGATGGTCATGGCTACCGTGTTTGCAGTTTACATGCCTACATTGCGCCCCGCGCTCTCTTACGTCCAGCTGTAGCGGACATGGGAGGATCTTCCTCTAAGCTTGAGAAAGCTTTGGGCGAGGCTTTTCCTGAGGGAGAGAGGTTTTTTGGCTTGGAGAACTTTGGGAATACCTGCTATTGCAACAGCGTGCTTCAGGTGATTGAGAAAAGCCGTTTACATGTGTCAGTTGATGGTAGCAGACTGTTGCATAGACGTGCTCATCCTGGTATTGCAGGCTCTCTTTTTCTGCATACCGTTCAGGGAGAGACTCTTAGAGTATTACTCTAAAGCTCTTGCTAGCAACAAGGTCCCGGCAGAAGAGAATCTGCTGTACTGCTTGGCGGACCTGTTTACGCAGGTACAGCGATACAATGCAGCTGTGTGCGGTGATCTGTTTGATGTACACTTGTGTTGTAGTTGCGTTGTCTATGTCAAGAAGACTCCATCCATATCCCTAGCTGCTGTGTGCCTGTTTGGTTGTGTTGCTGTAGTGCCCTTGACTGTTAAGGCTAGTGTAGCGCACATTGAAGTCACATACAGCATTCAATGGAGCTGACTTCTTGGCGGCAGATCACAAGTCAGAAGAAGAAAACCGGTGTGGTGGCTCCCAAAAAGTTTATTCAACGATTGAAGAAGCAGAATGAGCTTTTCCGCAGTTACATGCATCAGGTAACCTTGGTTGGCACAAATTCAGGTTCGCTGTTGGTAGATCGCTTGACAAAAGGGGGTTGCTTATGTGATGCTTCACAGGACGCACACGAGTTCCTGAATTTTTTGCTTAATGAACTTGCCGATGTGTTGGAGAAAGAGGCCCGCGCAAGCCTCGCTTCCCCTACCCAACCCAATGGCGCGCTTGCCAATGGGCTTGTACATATTGCTAGCAATGGTTATTCCACCAAAGCACAACCCGCACCTCCCCCGCAGCCTGTTCGGACATGGGTGCATGAAATTTTTCAGGTACAGCTTCCCCTTACTACCATGGTACTTTTGTATCTATTTTACCAACCAGCAACGACCTTGCTTGGTGTGCCATGGGTGAGCCGACGCTGGGTTTCATGTCTGCCAGGGCATACTCACAAACGAAACCCGATGCCTGTGCTGTGAGACTGTCACCGCTCGCGAGGAAACATTCTTTGACTTGAGTCTGGACATCGAGCAGAACTGCTCCATCACAAGTTGCCTACGCAATTTCAGGTTTGACATTGTACACTCTTTGAGTATATCGTGTGCTTGCCGCAAATGCAGTGCCTCCACGTGCATTTGCACTTAGCCATACGAATGCCGCTGTTGGAGCCAGTGGTGTACGTTATCAGGTAACATGATCTGGTGCGGTTGCAGTTCTACTGAAACTCTCAATAAAGAGGACAAGTTCTTCTGCGACCAGTGCAGCAGTTTACAAGTGAGTTATCTGTCTGCCGGCTGCTAGCAGTTGCTTCTTTTCGGCGTGTGCCCATGTGTGCACGTGAGTGGGCATATGTGAGTATGCACGGGTGCATATGTGGCGGTAGTGTGCATGTGTTTATTTAGCATGAGAGCTCCTTATTGTGGACCTCTTGACGCGTTGTGCCTGTTGCCAGGAAGCACAAAAACGCATGAAGATCAAAGTGGCGCCTAGCATTCTTGCACTTCACTTGAAGCGCTTCAAGTACATAGAGCAGCTTGGCAGGTATGCCTTGGACCTGACTTCAGTGTAAACAGAAGTAGAGTGCCTTCTGGTGTCCCATGGTTTGTTCTGATCATGTGGTTTCTGGCGTTGTATCAGGTATAAGAAGCTATCATATCGTGTGGTCTTCCCCTTGGAGCTGAAGCTCTGCAACACCACAGATGATGCGGTAAGGGGTCGCAATTGGACACTTGCATTGGTTGATAGTGACAAGTCCAGTCAGTGCACACGAAACGGTGCAGCTGATCTTTCCAATTCTGATGCAGGAAGGGTCAGACGTGGAGTACTCGTTATTTGCTGTGGTTGTGCATGTTGGCAGTGGTCCTAACCATGGGCACTACGTCAGCCTAGTCAAGAGCCACAACCATTGGCTGTTCTTTGGTACTGGCCTTGTTGTGTTTGCTGCCATTTCTGTACATGAAGTGACCTTTAGCTCTCTGGCAGATGATGAGAATGTGGAGCCCATCGATGAATCAGTTGTACAGACATACTTCGGCTCCACACAGGTAGGCGCTGTTACCATGTGCACCAAAAGTGCCTGTAACGTTCCATCACAGCCAACATGAGCCAACATGACTGGCATTGCAGGATTTTGCCAGCAATACGGATCATGGGTACATACTCTTTTATGAGAGTGTGCGGTCAGAGTCGTTGCGGCAAAAAACCGGCTGAGAGGTTGGTTTGCAAAGGCACAGCGCACACCCACATATCCTACTTGCTGCAGTCACCAACACTCGGATAGCATGACACATGCGACACCATCAGGGCTATTGTTGGCTTTTACACAGTGCGAATTGCCTGTTTCTGATGTATGTCATCTGTTACAATAGCAATGTCATTAACGTGAGGGCTCAACGGCTGATTGCATACAGAACTGATGCAATGGCATGTTGCTTTGCAACAAGGGATGTATCCGCATTGTTGTGACAATTTCCAGTTAGGTTCTAGGGTTTCCAAAAAATCACTCTAGAAATATGCACAGTTTCTGGCTCCGCTGACTTATGTTCGAGGCTGCGTGGGTGGTTGCCCGTGTTGAGCGGATGAATTGCGTAGGTTTTGCTATTGGACAGGCGCCACCATGGCCATTTGGCCATCGCAGTGCCTGTAGGTGCAGTCTCTCTCGCACTCTCTCTCCCTCTCTCTCTCGCGCGCGCTCTCGTACTATACCCCTTTTACATGCACAAGAAGCAAGGCAAGAGTAGTGTGAATGATTACAGCCAAAACGGCAAGAAACGCAAGCAATGCAAGCAATGCACAGTGCCAAGGGCTGGCCCAAGCCCAACAGCTGATACAACAACGGACTCAAAGTGTGGTGTGACTCAAAACTCACACCACACACAAGAAGTAGTAAATAGCAGCAGCAGGCAGCAGTAGTAGCGGCGCAAGCAACCCACAAAACTTGCATGTTCCCCCACCTGTGACAGCAGCGCCACCAGTTAGCAATTGCCAGATATACGCACCTGCATGCTGCAGGCATACACGACCACGTGTGTATGCCTGCAATTTCGAAAAACCAGATAACTCACATGATGTTTGCATGCTTATTCTATACATCACTTGCGCTCTTATCAGCAACACCGCTACGATGCATTGATTGAAACCACTCATAAGTATATGTTTACAGCAACAACACCTTATGCCCGGTAATCTCTTGCTACTTGAACGTTATCATTGGAGTCATCATCATCATGTAGAGTAGTGTAGAGGAAGGGGCTAGATTGCATATGTAAACAAGCACATTAATCCATCACATGACAAGCGGCACAACAGCATGCCATTTCAAAGGCAAACCAACTAGCTATACACAACCATGGGGCACATGCACATCATCGCTATTGGTACACATGCTGGCCCTTTTCCCCTTGAGCACGCTTTCAAGCATCTCCATTGCAAGTTATGCTATCAATGTCGCTTCCATCACTTGACAGCACAATTGTTGGCTTTTGCAACATTGGCCGCATCTCGCACATGCAACCTCTTTCAACTCAGCGACCGCACGCTTCATGTACCTTTTGTGGCAACTCGTTTGCATCAACGACATTGTTCACAACATAGTCATCAGCGGCATGGTTCAATATGTTCTCTTTGCGCAGCTCTGATGTAAGTTATGCCATCAGCTTCACATCCATTCGCCTATTTGAATGCGTTCGTATGCATATTATGCACTGACTTCATGTTTTGCACTGACAGCTTCATGTCACCTTCATGTTGCACTAACACTCTCCGCAACACTGATGCACCCATCATTTGGTCTACCAATTCGCCAGCCGCAAGTTGCCGCTTACACTGTTTTGGGCCATTTGCACGATGTGTCACCTACAACGTCCCATCGCAAATATTAATAAGTACACTATTACTCATGGTCGACAATAATATGGCTTTGTTGCCACCTTGCAAGAGCAGCACACATATGCTGCAACTTGTCACGTATTTCACATAAATGTTACACATTATATATATATACTTATATACATATATTATTTGTCTGTAAGCTGGCTTGTGAGGTATGCACTCGTATAAACAAATGATTTATCAAAATTAAAAATATAAAATGATTTCACTTCACCTATGTCATGTATACTATATGTGAATACAATTTCGTATTAGGCAAGAGTCACTGATTTGATTACTCCCAAAGTCGCATCATCTACGCCCCATCCTTAAAGCCATCATGCCCAAATGACTTAAATGCAAATCACCGTAGTGACACATGCATTACTATTCAGGAAGTTAATTGTAAAACAGCTCGGATTGCAATTTCAATGAGGTATGCTAAGGTTCAACAACATCAACATCTATGCAAATCATTGATCTTGTGTGATGATAACAGCAAGGTTGAATTGAAATACCGGTAGTTTGCAAAGTAAGTGGGTCGTATTGTATGTGTCATTAGGGTATGACCTTGACCTTTTGGGTCACAGATTGTGACTCTCGATTGCCAGTCTGGCTTCATGACAAGCAAGCATGGCTTGAATCACTCCGTCTCGATATCCTTGAAGTCGGATATCGGCGGCCGCGCAAAGTACGAGCCCTGCCCGCCGCCACTGTGTGAGCCCTCTTTAGGGTTCGCGAGGGTGTCGCTGGCGGCAGAGGCGGCGGCAGGGTTGTCCGTCGCCTGAGCGAGGAGGTCCCGGTCGACCCATCCAGAGCGCCTAAGAAGCCGGTGCGCCGGTGGAGGCAGGGGGCTAAGTCAAGATGGTGGCTGCTAAGAAGACCAAGCGCGCGCAGGAGAGCATCAACAACAGGCTGGCTCTGGTGATGAAGAGCGGCAAGTTCACACTTGGCTACAAGACGGTGCTGAAGAGCCTGCGGGGAGGCAAGGCCAAGCTGGTGATCATCGCCTCCAACTGCCCGCCGCTGCGCAAGTCCGAGCTGGAGTACTACGCCATGCTCAGCAAGACCGGAGTCCACCACTACACCGGCAACAACGTGGACCTCGGAACCGCCTGCGGAAAGTACTTCCGCGTCTGCTGCCTGTCCATCACAGACCCTGGTGACTCCGACATCATCAAGACCATGCCCACTGAATAGAGTAGTGGCAGGTTGTGAGAGCGACACAGAGGGAGCGAGAGTGTGCTCTGTTCTCTCCGTTGATTCGCAGGCTGCTGTGGGGTGTGTCCTCTGTCTCAATTGTCGCAACAGAAGTTAGCAGTGACGGACATTGCTTTGCTTTGCGCATTACAATTTGGTAATGCGCACGTTGTAATGCAAGCGCGCACCAGTGTTGCATGTGTAGTTTAACGGGCAATTTACGCCTGTAGTGCTGGCGTGTCTGCATTTGATTTGTATATTCCTTATGCAGCTTGTGCTTGCATACGTCTGCGCATGTTGCTCGCACTTCGCAAGCTCATTGAGTGCGTTTGTGTAGCTCGTGCGTCCACTGAGACAGACATTGCGTGTGAAACTTGCCTGCGTCCTGAAAGCCCTTAGGATCCGTTTGTATAGCTTCCTTGTCCACTGAGACACTTATTGTGTGCTGATTGTATTCTCCCACGCGGTGCATTTTCATGTGCAAAATGGAAGTGAGATTTTCATGCCTCACGCAACAATTATCACGGCAGTTGGCTGCAGCATTGCGCATCCGCAATACTATGCATGGCGCATACTGTACTTTGAAACCAGCATGTGACTAAACAGACCTTGTCAACATTTGTCAGCACCTCTTTGGTTGGTTTGCTTTGTTGGTGTGTACAGGATATTGTGGCAGTATTTGGAGACATGCATGACCTCACTAACAGCATGCCAAACAGCAACATGCAAGCACATGTGCATTGCCGTTGATATTGTATGTAAATTACAACACAACCGTGTACGCAATACTGGCAGCAAGATCACCAGCTGATGCAAGGCCATGGCGATTGCGTGCAATTGAGATGGAAATGCCGTGCGTAAGAAGTGCTATGCGACGGTTGCTATGCGCACAATGCACGTGCTCAGTCACTTGTGCTGGCCCAAGCCCTTGGTATAGAGTATGGGTTGTGGTATGTCGTGCTATGCCGTGCCTTCACTAGCACAAAGCACTTAGTCCATGCTGCACTCCTTCAGACTTATGTACACTGTCACATATAGGGTATAGCCAAGAGGTAGAAAGCATAGATAGCACAAACACCACACAACCACAAAGGCACCGCACAAATCATTACTCCACAGCTTAAGCACACCACCTAGCTAAGGGGCTGGTTCTAAGTGCTGATGCATAGGCAAGGCAGGAAAAGAAGGCCGGAGTTGCGCCCAGGTATACCTGTGCAGCGCAGGAGAGGCACAAGGAGGGAGAGGTAGAGGCATAGGCCAGCACACGAACACATCCTGCAACATGACCGACTTGAACATATGCACCAAACTCAGTCTACAGTCACATCCCTGCAAAGTAGTTTTTACCTATGCAGCGTCCTGATCCCAGACTCAGTGGTGGACATAGCGTGAAAATGACAATCAACCAGCTCAAGGCCTGTAATGAAGTTGCGTTCTGTCTGTGGCATTGCAGCATAGCCATGCCTGCAATAATTTGCTATGGCAGTGACTCGGTTTCTTATCTGGCTTAGCAACTGTGCCAGAAGCGCAAGAGAGAATTGTACATATCACAGAAAACGGACGGGGTTTATGCACGCACAGCTCATGACAGTTTCGATGAAGCGAAAAGCGTGGCCGCAGCCATGCCCGCCTCCACCCCATCAATGTTGGCCCCTTGTCCTTGCGCCAGGCCGCCCTTGCCTCCACCCTTACCACCAATGGGTCCGAGGGCTTCCCGCAGCCATGCCACGCTGTCGAGTGCCTTCATCTCTGTTGGCACGCCGCTGTATACGAGCGCTTTGCCCGCGCTCGCGTCCACGCTGACAAGCATCACCGCGAGGCCAGGATGCTGCGTCATGACAGCTTGCACGCCATCGCGCACGGCGTTGGCGTCCAACCCAACATCTAGCCGGGATATGCAGTACTTCTTGCCCTCAGCGGCGGCGGCGCTGGCAACCTCCACCGCGGCGGCGACCGCGGCGGCGCGGTTGGCGGCCGCGAACTCCTTGGCGGCCGCGAGCACCCGCTGCTGCAACTTCGTCACCTCATCGCGCAGCTGCGCCTTCTGGCTCGCGGGTATGACCGCCGCATCCAACGTGCTACGAAGCTGAGACACTTCCGACTCCAGCCCAGCATTGTCCAAGCTTCCCGCAGCAGCCACCTGTAGAAGAACACAAGTCTTAGGCATCACACAATCGCTGCAGGTTGTGTAACATTTTAGTCAACGCATTGCGCTCTTACCCGAGCGGCGAGCTCATCACCATCAGTAATGGCTTTCCGTGCTGCATCCATCGTGACAGCAATCACGCGGCGCACGCCCTTGGCTATGCCCTCTTCTGAGATCAGAGCAAATGCAGCGGCGTCCTTTGTGCTGGCAAGATGGGTCCCACCGCAGAACTCGACTGAGTACTGCGTCCACATGGGGTTCTCTGGATCATCCAGCAGCTCCTGGACGGGACGCCCAACAGAGACCACACGCACGGGATCGGGATACACTTCACCAAACACGGCTCGTAGGCCCATGATTCGCCTCGCGTCGGCCAAGGGTGCCTCTTGCGCATACACCTTCAGCTCTTCCAGCACACGCTGCCTCACGTGCTCCTCGATGCGCTCCAGGTCGCCGGCGTCAATAGGCTTTGTATGTGAGAAGTCAAAACGGAGACGATCAGCAGCAACCAAGGAACCTTTCTGGTCTATGTGACCGCCAAGCACGGTCTTGAGCGCGAGGTTCAGAAGATGCGTGCACGTGTGGTTGGGAGCAACCAACGCCCGCCTACCATAGTCCACCTGTCCAATAAACCTTGTGACAACTAGACATATGCACGCGGTTTTGCACATGCACATGCATGTCTGTGATGTTCATGTTTATGGAAGCCAACGAACCCGGCTCCCACGAGCAGCAAGCAGGTTCCTACCTTGGCAATGACTGCATCCCCTACAGCTACCGCCCCGTCATTCTCAACGTACCCTGAATGAACCACAAAGCCTGCATATACCTGGTGCACGCCAAGCAGCGTCAGAGTGTGCCAAGCACAACAGCATGCCTAGCGCCAGCAACATGCATTGCTTGGTACCTGCACTTCATTCACTATAAAGTTGCCACCACTGAAAGAGATTGTGCCCATGTCGAAGGTCTGTCCACCCTGTTCAGCATAAAACGGCGTGTCTGCCAGCACGAGCCCAACCGTCGTGTCCCGCTCCACATCGCTTGTGGACTCAACAAAACCCTTGCCGGTGAAGATGGCTTCCACCTTTGTGTCAACGTCACGGTTCCACACATACTTGTGTGAATCCACAGTAGGCTTGATGCCGCGCTTCTGTAACTCGGCGGTTGCTTCCGCCTCCATCACCAAGGCCTGGCCACCAGTACGGCCCCGTGCAGCACGCGACAGCTGTCGTGCATCCTCCATAGCCTTCGTATACCCTTCCATGTCCACCTTCAAACCCTTCTCCTCAGCCATAAGCTGTGTCAGGTCCACAGGGAAGCCGAATGTGTCCCACAACACAAAGGCGTCCTGTCCGTCAATCTGTCCGCTCTTTGACACTGATGCAGCCTTGTGAAAACGCTCGATGCCCTTAACAAGCGTGCGGCCGAAGCTGACCTCTTCTTCTGCAATGATCTCCTTGATCGCATCTCGTCGCTGCGTAAGCTCAGGGAACACATCACCCATCAACTGCACGACCACATCCACCAGCCCCGCAAAGAAGCCTTCCTTGGCTTTCAGCACTTCACGCCCGTATCGCACGGCGCGGCGCAAGATACGGCGAAGCACGTACTCACGACCATCGTTGCCTGGCCGTGAGCCGTCGGCGATGGCAAATGATAGGGTGCGGATGTGATCAGCAATGACACGGTATGCCATATCCAACGAGTCCACATCCTCCGCACCAACTTTGCCGGTGTAAGGTTGCGCGCCAGTCACTGCCTGTGGACACAACAGCTGGTTCAGACACAACCAACCAGACTTGCTCGTGATAGAGTAACACATACCAAACAGGGACTGCCATAGCATGTCATACTACGCTTCAGTTAAACAGTAAGTGAGATGCACGTCAGAGCTTAAAATGCTGTCATGCAGTTCATTGCACAAGATGGACATAACGCTGTGGAGTATAGCTTGGGGCATCCAGCCTTCTTGGCCAACAGCACGTGTGGTGGAGGTTGTCCTTGCATACCTGAATTGCGGCGAATATTGGCGTGAAGACATCAGTGTCGTAGTTGCTCATCTTCTGCTGCAGGATGGACGTGAGACGCTCAAAGCCCATACCGGTATCCACATGCTTGGCTGGTAGCAACTTGAGCGAGCCATCTGCCTCGCGATTGAACTGGCAATGCATGCACAGAAGTTGGTAACCCACACAAGCAGATCAACGATGCAAGAGAGCAGACAGGCCACAAACATGCACGTAACTGGACATAGCACTTTCTAAGCATACCAGCAAGGACCTTCACATATACTCACCTGAATAAACACGAGGTTCCAGATCTCAATGCAAGTAGGGTCATCATTGTTGACCAGATCTGCGGCGTCGCGGCCACCCAATCGGTCAAAGTGTATTTCTGTACATGGACCGCAAGGTCCTGTTTCACCCATCTCCCAGAAGTTATCCTTGCAGCCAAATGGCAACACTCGTTCGGCGGGCATCAGACTCTCCCAAATGGCCTTTGCATCCTCATCTGGGTCAAGACCCTGCACAATGGGAAGCGAAAATGAACTAACTGCCCTCTACTTGCAACCAATCACCGACTGCTGTCTCAACGCAACATACATCTCAACTGTTAACTGTTAACTCAACTTAACTTCTCTGTGTGTAATGCATCCATACCTGCTTGGCATCACCACCAAAGTATGTAGCGTATAATCGTTCCTTGGGCAAGCCATAAACCTCTGTAAGCAGCTCCCACGCCCAGAGTATGGCCTCCTTCTTGAAATAATCACCAAACGACCAGTTACCAAGCATCTCAAAGAATGTATGATGATAGGTGTCCTTGCCAACATCGTCGAGATCGTTGTGCTTGCCACCAGCGCGAATGCACTTTTGAGTGTCGCATGCGCGCTTGAGCTGAGCCATTGGGCTGCGCGGATCAACCTGGCATGAAACGCACCCTGTGAATGCCTGAAGCGCTGCAATTCATTGCTATTCCGACCGCACGTGAAAATCTCGCATCTCACCATGCATGGCTTAAGAGCTATCACATTGCATTGTGCATGCAATGTACGCAGATTGAAACGCCGACAATGCAGCAGTCATGCATGGCAGTGCGTAATGCAACACAAGACAAACACGAACTGTTATCAACAGAACGGTGACACTGGCACCGTCACCAAACTGAAATACAATGCAGCGCAACATGACTTGCTTTGCTTGGCTAAAGTACGTACCTCACTCAATGCCAGCTGCAGCTGCTGCAGTGGCAAGCGTGCGCAGGAGCAAGCATGCATGTTGGCAGTCAAGTGCAACATACCTTCCCAAGGAAGACAGCCTTGAATTGGTTCATGCCCGCATTGGTGAACAGCAGCGTGGGGTCGTCGTGTGGTACCACAGGGCTGCTGGAGACCACAGTGTGGTCCTTGGACGCGAAGAACTCATTGAAAGTCGACCGCACCCGAGACGCAGGCCATTCGGTTGAAGCCATAGCTGTATAAACCTCCTCCAGCACCAGCTCATCCACCAGCTCCTCGTCCTGCACCACCGCCACCGCCGCCACCGCCACCGCCACCGCCGCGGCAAGCCCCACTTTTAGGGTTTGCTGTGCTCTGGGCACAGCTGACGTGGCGGTGGGCTTATCTGCGTTACGGTGGCTGCCGTAGCTCATACACGTGATGTAGGCGTAACGGATGGGCGTAACAGACACTGCCTACGCCGACGTAAGTGTGTTATTCATTGGCTGACGTTGTCGGCGCATGTATGCAACTTGCGGCCAGCCTTTCAGCCACGAATTAGGGTTAGCTTTGTTGTTATCCGCCGCCGCCTGGTCGTCGTGGTGGTGGGCGGCGTGGGGGTTGTTGTCTTGGAGCTGGCTTGTGGAGCGTTGAGGGGATTGAAGCTTCCAACCATGGAGGCGACGACGTCCTTCAGTGGCTTGCAGCTGGCGGCGTCGCGGCGGTCGTCTTTCGCTGGCGCCCAGCTGCACGCCGCCGCCGCCCCCTCCCTGCGCCGCCCCCTCCCCACCACCACCGCCCCATCACGAGCTCCCACTGTGATGATGGCCAAGAAGGTAAGGCAATTGGGGGCTTGCATTGCTCAGCTTTGCACAGCATAGCAGGCGTTAGTGCATTGTGACAGTGCTCAGCTTGGCTGTTTGTGGTCAGGTCACTGGTATAGTGAAGCTTGCACTTGAGGCCGGGAAGGCCACGCCGCAGCCGCCAGTGGGTCCCGCATTGGGTTCGAAGGGTGTGAACATCATGGCCTTCTGCAAGGAGTACAATGCACAGACGCAGGACAAGGCCGGCCTGGTCATCCCTGTGGAAATCACCGTGTATGATGTAAGTGCCATACCATGTACACGCTCAACGTGTATATCTGCGTATATGCGCACTTGGTCACTTGCGTCCAAACTTGTTCTCTCAATTGGGGATCCAGGATAATCTTGCATTGAAACAACAGAGTTGCCAGTGCTGATGACACTATTTGCGTGCATATTGCGTGCACACAAGCACAGTAATGTGCATTGACATTGTTCACTGTGGCCTGCAGGATCGCAGTTTCACCTTTGTGCTGAAGACTCCTCCTGCCTCCGTGCTCTTGAAAAAGGCGATTGGTACGCATATTCATTGCAATCATTTCGCATGCAAGTCTCCTCCTCTCACCCCTATCACCTTTCTAGTTCAGGTCTTGATCTAAGCTTTACATTTATTGCTGTGCAGGTGCTAGCGCAGGTGCTAACACTGGCAAGCTCGGTAACATCGGCACCATCACGCAAGCACAGCTGCGAGACATAGCCACGATTAAGCTTCCCGATCTCAACTGCAACGATGTTGAGGCAGCCATGAGGATTGTCGGTGGCACTGCTTCCAACATGGGCATCAAGGTGGCCGATTCATAGCTTTTTTGTTCAACAGCGTTACGATAATATCTCCCATGTTTACCTGTGCATGTGAGTGCATCTTTGCATATCTGTATGCACTATCTTGGGTCCCTCCATTTTATCCTATGCTCGCTACAAGCTACATACATCTACTACCCTGTGACGGCTCGCTCACTGTCTTACATCAGCACAGCCGTCTGGTCTTGTGGTTTGTCATGTGCATTTGTTTCGTTGTAACATTGCAGTGGATGTAACTGTGCACAAGCAAAAATCGATGCATGGGGCGAAGGTCCTCCAGCATCAGTCTATTTGAAACGGGTGACTGCTGTGCAGCCCATATACATACACGAATCAATGTACCAGGGTGCATGTGACTCGCCACTGCCTATACAAGGGCGCACAATGTGCCACGCTTTGCTGTGTGCAGGTCGATGCTGTGCTGTGCTGTGGCATTTTATTTACAAGGTGTGGTTGCGGACAGTCCTCCATCCACCAAGTCCACGCATGTACCTTGTACATTTTGCTGCTAGCAACACAAAGAACAACAGGCCTCATTGCTTGCCCTTCTAGCATCAATAACATTTGCTCAGCATATGCAATGTCCAGCATCAGTCTATTTGAAACGGGTGACTGCTGTGCAGCCCATATACATACACGAATCAATGTACCAGGGTGCATGTGACTCGCCACTGCCTATACAAGGGCGCACAAAGTGCCACGCTTTGCTGTGTGCAGGTCGATGCTGTGCTGTGCTGTGGCATTTTATTTACAAGGTGTGGTTGCGGACAGTCCTCCATCCACCAAGTCCACGCATGTACCTTGTACATTTTGCTGCTAGCAACACAAAGAACAACAGGCCTCATTGCTTGCCCTTCTAGCATCAATAACATTTGCTCAGCATATGCAATGTCCAGCATCAGTCTATTTGAAACGGGTGACTGCTGTGCAGCCCATATACATACACGAATCAATGTACCAGGGTGCATGTGACTCGCCACTGCCTATACAAGGGCGCACAAAGTGCCACGCTTTGCTGTGTGCAGGTCGATGCTGTGCTGTGCTGTGGCATTTTATTTACAAGGTGTGGTTGCGGACAGTCCTCCATCCACCAAGTCCACGCATGTACCTTGTACATTTTGCTGCTAGCAACACAAAGAACAACAGGCCTCATTGCTTGCCCTTCTAGCATCAATAACATTTGCTCAGCATATGCAATGTCCAGCATCAGTCTATTTGAAACGGGTGACTGCTGTGCAGCCCATATACATACACGAATCAATGTACCAGGGTGCATGTGACTCGCCACTGCCTATACAAGGGCGCACAAAGTGCCACGCTTTGCTGTGTGCAGGTCGATGCTGTGCTGTGCTGTGGCATTTTATTTACAAGGTGTGGTTGCGGACAGTCCTCCATCCACCAAGTCCACGCATGTACCTTGTACATTTTGCTGCTAGCAACACAAAGAACAACAGGCCTCATTGCTTGCCCTTCTAGCATCAATAACATTTGCTCAGCATATGCAATGTCCAGCATCAGTCTATTTGAAACGGGTGACTGCTGTGCAGCCCATATACATACACGAATCAATGTACCAGGGTGCATGTGACTCGCCACTGCCTATACAAGGGCGCACAAAGTGCCACGCTTTGCTGTGTGCAGGTCGATGCTGTGCTGTGCTGTGGCATTTTATTTACAAGGTGTGGTTGCGGACAGTCCTCCATCCACCAAGTCCACGCATGTACCTTGTACATTTTGCTGCTAGCAACACAAAGAACAACAGGCCTCATTGCTTGCCCTTCTAGCATCAATAACATTTGCTCAGCATATGCAATGTCCAGCATCAGTCTATTTGAAACGGGTGACTGCTGTGCAGCCCATATACATACACGAATCAATGTACCAGGGTGCATGTGACTCGCCACTGCCTATACAAGGGCGCACAAAGTGCCACGCTTTGCTGTGTGCAGGTCGATGCTGTGCTGTGCTGTGGCATTTTATTTACAAGGTGTGGTTGCGGACAGTCCTCCATCCACCAAGTCCACGCATGTACCTTGTACATTTTGCTGCTAGCAACACAAAGAACAACAGGCCTCATTGCTTGCCCTTCTAGCATCAATAACATTTGCTCAGCATATGCAATGTCCAGCATCAGTCTATTTGAAACGGGTGACTGCTGTGCAGCCCATATACATACACGAATCAATGTACCAGGGTGCATGTGACTCGCCACTGCCTATACAAGGGCGCACAAAGTGCCACGCTTTGCTGTGTGCAGGTCGATGCTGTGCTGTGCTGTGGCATTTTATTTACAAGGTGTGGTTGCGGACAGTCCTCCATCCACCAAGTCCACGCATGTACCTTGTACATTTTGCTGCTAGCAACACAAAGAACAACAGGCCTCATTGCTTGCCCTTCTAGCATCAATAACATTTGCTCAGCATATGCAATGTCCAGCATCAGTCTATTTGAAACGGGTGACTGCTGTGCAGCCCATATACATACACGAATCAATGTACCAGGGTGCATGTGACTCGCCACTGCCTATACAAGGGCGCACAAAGTGCCACGCTTTGCTGTGTGCAGGTCGATGCTGTGCTGTGCTGTGGCATTTTATTTACAAGGTGTGGTTGCGGACAGTCCTCCATCCACCAAGTCCACGCATGTACCTTGTACATTTTGCTGCTAGCAACACAAAGAACAACAGGCCTCATTGCTTGCCCTTCTAGCATCAATAACATTTGCTCAGCATATGCAATGTCCAGCATCAGTCTATTTGAAACGGGTGACTGCTGTGCAGCCCATATACATACACGAATCAATGTACCAGGGTGCATGTGACTCGCCACTGCCTATACAAGGGCGCACAAAGTGCCACGCTTTGCTGTGTGCAGGTCGATGCTGTGCTGTGCTGTGGCATTTTATTTACAAGGTGTGGTTGCGGACAGTCCTCCATCCACCAAGTCCACGCATGTACCTTGTACATTTTGCTGCTAGCAACACAAAGAACAACAGGCCTCATTGCTTGCCCTTCTAGCATCAATAACATTTGCTCAGCATATGCAATGTCCAGCATCAGTCTATTTGAAACGGGTGACTGCTGTGCAGCCCATATACATACACGAATCAATGTACCAGGGTGCATGTGACTCGCCACTGCCTATACAAGGGCGCACAAAGTGCCACGCTTTGCTGTGTGCAGGTCGATGCTGTGCTGTGCTGTGGCATTTTATTTACAAGGTGTGGTTGCGGACAGTCCTCCATCCACCAAGTCCACGCATGTACCTTGTACATTTTGCTGCTAGCAACACAAAGAACAACAGGCCTCATTGCTTGCCCTTCTAGCATCAATAACATTTGCTCAGCATATGCAATGTCCAGCATCAGTCTATTTGAAACGGGTGACTGCTGTGCAGCCCATATACATACACGAATCAATGTACCAGGGTGCATGTGACTCGCCACTGCCTATACAAGGGCGCACAAAGTGCCACGCTTTGCTGTGTGCAGGTCGATGCTGTGCTGTGCTGTGGCATTTTATTTACAAGGTGTGGTTGCGGACAGTCCTCCATCCACCAAGTCCACGCATGTACCTTGTACATTTTGCTGCTAGCAACACAAAGAACAACAGGCCTCATTGCTTGCCCTTCTAGCATCAATAACATTTGCTCAGCATATGCAATGTCCAGCATCAGTCTATTTGAAACGGGTGACTGCTGTGCAGCCCATATACATACACGAATCAATGTACCAGGGTGCATGTGACTCGCCACTGCCTATACAAGGGCGCACAAAGTGCCACGCTTTGCTGTGTGCAGGTCGATGCTGTGCTGTGCTGTGGCATTTTATTTACAAGGTGTGGTTGCGGACAGTCCTCCATCCACCAAGTCCACGCATGTACCTTGTACATTTTGCTGCTAGCAACACAAAGAACAACAGGCCTCATTGCTTGCCCTTCTAGCATCAATAACATTTGCTCAGCATATGCAATGTCCAGCATCAGTCTATTTGAAACGGGTGACTGCTGTGCAGCCCATATACATACACGAATCAATGTACCAGGGTGCATGTGACTCGCCACTGCCTATACAAGGGCGCACAAAGTGCCACGCTTTGCTGTGTGCAGGTCGATGCTGTGCTGTGCTGTGGCATTTTATTTACAAGGTGTGGTTGCGGACAGTCCTCCATCCACCAAGTCCACGCATGTACCTTGTACATTTTGCTGCTAGCAACACAAAGAACAACAGGCCTCATTGCTTGCCCTTCTAGCATCAATAACATTTGCTCAGCATATGCAATGTCCAGCATCAGTCTATTTGAAACGGGTGACTGCTGTGCAGCCCATATACATACACGAATCAATGTACCAGGGTGCATGTGACTCGCCACTGCCTATACAAGGGCGCACAAAGTGCCACGCTTTGCTGTGTGCAGGTCGATGCTGTGCTGTGCTGTGGCATTTTATTTACAAGGTGTGGTTGCGGACAGTCCTCCATCCACCAAGTCCACGCATGTACCTTGTACATTTTGCTGCTAGCAACACAAAGAACAACAGGCCTCATTGCTTGCCCTTCTAGCATCAATAACATTTGCTCAGCATATGCAATGTCCAGCATCAGTCTATTTGAAACGGGTGACTGCTGTGCAGCCCATATACATACACGAATCAATGTACCAGGGTGCATGTGACTCGCCACTGCCTATACAAGGGCGCACAAAGTGCCACGCTTTGCTGTGTGCAGGTCGATGCTGTGCTGTGCTGTGGCATTTTATTTACAAGGTGTGGTTGCGGACAGTCCTCCATCCACCAAGTCCACGCATGTACCTTGTACATTTTGCTGCTAGCAACACAAAGAACAACAGGCCTCATTGCTTGCCCTTCTAGCATCAATAACATTTGCTCAGCATATGCAATGTCCGACCTGGCAACGCAGTCACTGCTAGCATAGTAACCTCCGCCGGAGGTCCTCCGGACCGACCTTCAATTCGCAGCATGCAGGAAACAGTCAGAGCAAGCCATTGTATACATCCATGCGTAATCCACGCATATGTACATTGCAGTACTCATGCAGGAAAACACCTTGCAACAGAGCCCAGTGAAGCCGATTAGAGACAATTTTCCCGCAATGCCCCTTTTGTAATCAACACAAGTCATAATCAATCAGTCCGCAGAAATAAATACCGGCAACGTGCCAGCTTTGCTGTGGCCAGGTTACTGCGAATCATTGACCACAGCGCCTTAAGGGCAGCGGACACTCGGGTACATCAATCAGAATGGGCAAGCATGCAATGTGATCATGCACTACTGCTAGCAACTAAGTCTTACTTCTTGCTCGGTGCTCCAGCATTGAGAATCACTTCATGCAGCAGTTGGGACAGCATGTGATCGTGGTGGTGCCTATCGCGTCCTTTGTGCGGCCTACCATTCTCCCTCTCTCTTTGTCTTTGCCCCTCTCTTCCCAAAGCAGGCTCCAATTCTCCATGCTTCCGCTTTCCAGCGCCGTGCTGCTGGTCAGCAGGAGCACTATCATCACCCGCGATGGATGCTTGCAAGTCCTTCAAGAGCCTCGATGCCAAGTCAAGGGCCACTTTAGGCATGCCTGCGGAGATGCCTGGACCCATCTTGCCGACGAGCTCGGATGCACTGAGCAGCGCCTCACCGACATCGTCAGACGCGCCCGCGCGGCCTCCCGCCTCGGCAATGAGGGACTTCTGTTCCTGAGTGGCTCGCCCGTGCACGAAAGCCACGAGGGCTTGCAATGTGTGGAACAGAAGCTTTCCTGCCTTCGCATCATCGCCAAGTCCCAGCGGAAGCGCCAGCACTGCTAGCCTATATGCAGACACGTGGCTCAGTGCCTGCAGCCTCAGTTAAGACCTTCAGGGTTGTATGAAACCTACCATAAAGCTGGCTTTATCGGCTTGTGGCTTGCTGAGACTGCATCCAGGCTCGCCAGCAAGTCCTGACAGGGCACATGGATGGTTACAGTAATGAGTATGTAGCACATGCATGCTATCCTACAAATTGCCTTCAACAAGCTCTATATAACAGCAGGCCAGATCAGGCTCAGCTCAGCATCAACATTGTGCTCTGCCAAAGCACTCACCAACAGAACAGCTCGCTTCTTGGATGACTTCTTCGTGTAGTCCAACGCTTCAAGATGCTTTTGCTGCAATGGTATACACGCCTGAGCACTCATGAGCATATGTAAGCAGGTCAAGAAGCCACAGACCAGAGGGCCATACATGCCATGGTAACAATGGCTGGAGGATGTCCAAGCGATACAACATCTTCAGCGACTGCTCCGCAGCTCCGTAACTCATGAGCGACTCCAGCTCAAGCGCTAACCTTGACTGCCAGGGAAGATGTCAGAGAGGCTAGCTATGACAGAGACTGCGCTGAAAACAGACACCATGCCATGGTGCCTACCGAATTGATACCGGAGATGAGATGTGATGAAGACTTCAAAGCGGCAGAGGTGCTTGCCCTGAGGTTGAAGCCCATACGCGCGGCTACTCGAACAGCGCGCAACATACGTGCTGCACAGCAGAAAAAGTTGTTAGTGCAACGGCAATACCATGATGTCCCAAGCTACCTTACTCATAGACATGCTGAGTTGATGGCAGCCTGTCAACCCCTAACACTGAATGAACAATGAACACAAAACATTATCCATTGACAACTCAATGCACCTGGATCCTCCGTGAATGACTGTGCAGGGGTAAGGATTGTTTGCACCTGCACGACAACCCAGTCTTGGATATGTTGACATTGACATCTGCCGAGGAGGCTGCAATCGCCATGCATAGCAACCACAGCCATGAAACAAACCTGTCACTCACTGTTCCGGCGTGCAGGTCCTTGACGCCACCTACGTAATCGTAAAGCGTCTTCTGAAATGGGTCATAAAGTAACCTATTCATAAGCAAGCAATGTGGTTAGAGCGCGACAGGTGCAATTTTGCCCCATCATAGCATAGTCAGCTTGCACGAGAGACAGATGCAACTTACACACTACAAATGGCATCGAACCCAACAACAACAGGTCAGGTCAGGCGACAGTACCCATTGACCGTAAAGTCTCTTCGCAGCGCATTTGCCTGCAGCACGAGCTCCCTCTGCTGCTCATACTGCTGCCAAGCTTGCTGCCTGTCTAACAGCTGCGCAGCTGTTAGCGTCTGGTTGTTGCTCTCGCGGTTGTCAATGTGCAAGCGAGGTATCGGCAACAGCTCTGGAGGTTTTGACTGTGCCGAGCCCAATGACTTGGGAAGCCTGGCTGTTTCATTGAAGCTAGTGACCTGAGCAAAGATGCGTGTTGAGAAATGCAGTGGTAAGAACCACAGAAACAATATGCCAAGTCATCTCACCTACCTCAAAAACATGGGAGCCTAAGTTAACTCGCGCCACACGGAACCGCTTGCCTACAATGATGGCACTGTTGAAGAGCTTCTTGACCTGCATGAGTGCATGTTGGAATGTACCTGCGCGACAGCAAACTCACGCGCATGGTATTCCTATAATCCAGTACCCTGTTGGGCGAAGCTTGGGAGCAAATGTCGTAATCCTTGGGCAATCTGCCCAAGTACAAGTCGCGCACGCATCCACCCACAAGATACGTCTCGTGTCCTAAACAACAACAGCAGCAGTGCCAAGCATATAAATGACCACCCAAAGCACTGGTTTACACGGCTTCAAATTTGCTCCATGTGCAAGCGACACTGACATTGTAGGTTTATTACTTGTTCTGACAATGTACCTGCAAAGTGCAAGCGATTGAGCACATGCCAAGCTGTCTTTGGTATCAGCTCATGCCAAAGCAACCACGGGCCGCATGTCATCTGCGTACATGCAAACAAAGCAAAAGCGTTAATATGTTGACGTTGCACCAATGCACTAAGCATTGTCTCTGTTTTGCGGCTTTTGCAATCAGTACACTGCACAGCTCGTTAGATGATTTAGGATCAACCCAGTTTGGCAACAACTATGTTTCATGCCCTGTGTAATGTAGCCTACCACATGCATTGCAGCTTCACATGCACCGCTCGTCATGCTGTTGTACTACTACTACAAGCTAAACTAAGCCGTTCTGCTTATAATGTACAACTACTACAAGCTGAGCAAAAACGTACCGCGCCTGGAGCCTTGGCTGTGCTGGTGCTACGAGTACTCCTGCTCTTGCTGCTGCTGCTGCTGCTGCTCCTCTTCTTCTGCGCCTTCTCCACCAATGCGGGGGAGGCGAGTGCATGGGCAGCCGCCCGGGTGACATCCTCATCCCTGACGACGACATCATCCGCAGCAGCTGTCTCCTTCGCCGCCGCCGCCGCCTGCTGCGAGTAGTAAGCCCTCCGCCCTCCACCCACCGCCCACCACGCCTCTCCTCCTCCCCGCCTGCTCACGCCCCTCACCAGCCGCAGCATGTGAGCTTCCCCACCGAACGATCTCCCGACACCGGTAGTGGGACCAGCCCGGACGACCACGGCGGCAGCAGCGGAGGCGGCGGAGGAGGAGAAGCACAGCTCCATGCACAACATCGCCCACAGCTACAACTAAAACCTAACCCTAACTCCGTGCGATATCAACACGTCTAGAGATATATTCGATATATCAGATATATCACCGTGCCACATTATGATGATATGCAGGGCTATTACTATCTGTTATATATCTCGATATCCTATATCTGGTATGGTTATCTCTGTGTTGTGCTGTCTTTTAAGCATTCGATATTCGTACATCACGTGATGCACCAACGGGCGGCAGCCGCGTTGTTGTTGGTGTTGTTGGCGATGGCGGCGGTGGCGGCGCCGGTGTGGGCGGCTACTCTCAGGCATGCGGAGGTCCTAGGCAACAGCATGAAGCCTCCGGCTCATCACCAAGACGACAACATGGGTATGAGAGGCCCAACTGCAAGGGATGTGTACCTTTTCATGTGTGTGCGCGCAATGTAGTTGAGATTGCATTGGTAGGCAACGAGGCGTGTGTGTGTAGGCAAAGTAGTCGAAAATGCACGGGCATGCACAATACGCATGCCAGCACAGAGCATCACGCACTACTTCAACCCATACCCATCAACAACGTATGCAACAAAACAATGCAAATAACCAACATCCAAGCACATGATCGCATTCTTTCCAAACATTGCCAACCAACAAGCGTACCGCATCGTATGCTCAGCAGTGCTGCATGTACCTGTTGCCACCTTTGTGTGTGCGCACGTGTGTAGATGGATGATACATCATACCGTCGTTGTCGTGCAGAGGCGCTCATACAGGGGCGCATGACGGATATCTTTGACAGTATCGACGCCGAGCGTGCGGCCCTTGACTCCCTTGCAAAGCAGATGAACACAATCCCGCCGCTTGTATCGCATGTGAGGATTGATTGGATTTGCTTGCTCAACACACAACTTTCAATCCGGATAATCTGACGCACCGAACGAGAAAGTGTTACTTGCACTCATGCACACATGCGCACATGTGTACACGTACACGTGCGCGCGCACATACACACAATTGGAGACAGCAATCATGGGTGATATAATGTTGGTTGTGATTGTTTAGACGGCGGCAACGAGTACGCTTGCTGCGCGCGTGAAGAGAGAAGCCCGCATGCGCGGCCTGCAGGTATCCAGTCACATGTTGTTGCTGCTGTTGTTGTGGTCGTCGTTGTTGTCAAGTTGTTGTTGTTGATGGTAAAAATATCTGATGCGGCCTTGCGGACAGCTACGTGAGGACGGCTTGCCGGACAGCGAGGACATGGAGCGCCTGTGGTTCCTACTCTCATCGCACGCATCACCACCAGACGACTCACCAGACAACGACAAGGTGCAAACCCCTTGTTCACAACAACAACAGTGACGACAGAGTCCGAGAGAACAGCGATATCGATGACGACAATGACAGCAACATCTTCAACGCAACAACATCGAAACAAGGATAACTGTACATCAACAGCACAACACCACCACCACCGCCACTACCACCACCAACAACAACAACAACAGTAGCATAAACAACACGGAAAAGGACATGCAGTAGCATCCCACACAACTACAACTACGACAACTTCAACAACAACAACAGTGTGTTGTTTCCACAGATCAACTACGACGGTTTCAGTCAGTGCGTGTCTGAGGCGGCCGCGCTGTCATCGTCGTCGTCGTCGTCGTACGTGGAGTCGCAGCTGCTGGCGCCGTCGGCGTTTCTGAAACTGGAGCGCGATCGATACGGACGCGCACCCACGCTCACGCTCTTCCACCTAGCCATGCGCAAGGTTAGCAACTGAGTTGGGGGGTACGTGCGTGCGTGTGTGTGTGTGTGTATGCGCGCACGTACGTATGTGCATGAACATGTGCGGCAAAGTGCGTGCATGCGTGCGTGCGTGCGTGCGTGTGTGTGTGTGCGCGCGCCTGCATACACCTGTGCGTGTGCACGTGTTTGCATGTCACCGCATGGCCAAATGGCAGCATCTCTTCTCCGTTTTGCCTCTCTCAGGTTTCAATGACCCAAACAAGGATTACTCTCAGCCGTCACGACACCGTCGGCGACGGCTGCTTACGCCCACATGTAACACATCTCCACCACGACCATCACCTCACCACCACAAGCACAACCACCACCACCTTAACAATAACTTCAACATTATTCCAACAGGAGTTGGCGTCGTACGTCGAGAGTTTGGTGCCGGAGCTGCCTGCTGCGCGCGAGGTGGCCCCGTCGTTCCTGCGAACCTACCTCACCATCGCCGTGCGCAAGTTCTTCTTCCTACTCGACCCAAAGAACACAGGTACACAACAACAACAACAACAACAACAACAGCAGTGATGGTGGTGGTGATGCGGTTGTTGCTGATGTTGTTGTCGTGTAGGTAAGATTGCCATAAAGAGTCTGCTGGCGAGCGCGGTGCTATCTGAGCTGTTTGCGCTGCGACAAGTAAGAAGAGAGATTGTGTTGGGTTTACTCCGGTGCTCCTTGATTGCTGTGTGTACGTGTGTATGCGTTTGAAGACTTAACCTCCAATCAGGATGCGAGAGGAGAGGTTGCTGGTGAAGCGGGCGACAATTGGTTTTCACTCGCGTCTGCAAAGCACGTACACGGTATATCAGAGTGTGTATAGCGAGGTGTCAGAAGGATAAACATATAGACTCGTATCAGGAAGGACTGCAAGGGTCCCGATGCTAGCCTTGCTACTCCTTCGCAGGGATGTTCCTGGGACTGGACGCAGACTGGAGCGGAGGATTAAACCGAAAAGAAATCGCTGCCTACTCCAACGTCCTATCCGCAACCACTTTGTTCCTGAACCGAGGTGAACCCCTTGACTTGGAACGCATCTGGGACCCCGACTGTGTGTGTGTGTGCGTGTGCGCGCGCGTGTGCATATGTGTGCGTGTGTGGATGCGTGCTTGTCCGTGTGTGACAAATACTGTCACAGTGTTTGAGGAGCATGTGGTTGGGACTGAGATGGACCTGCGGTCATTCCTGAACCTTCATCTTGCCCTTGACAACCGCAAGTCCCACGCATCCCAGGCTTACTTCTTCCGTGTCCTGGACCTTGACCACAAGGGTTGGGTCGGTTCCCGGGACATATACACCTTCTTCAGGGAAGTGCACAGGCGGTGGGTTGATTCAGGGAACTACGAGCTCGGGGTTTGGGACGTCATAGACGAAGTTTGGGACATGGTGGGGAAGGGGAAGGGTGGGAATGGGACCTCAGATGGGAGCTCAGGCAGGGATAGGGACCTACAAAGGGATGATGCAAGGATCTATCTAAGGGATCTTATTGCGTGCGGGGTTGGTAATACTGTTGGACACATACTCACGGATACCGCAGGCTTCTGGGCGTATGACAACCGGGAGAACACCAACGCCAACACAAACACTAGCAGTTGAAGTGTACTTAGTGTTGGTATCGACCGTCCCCCGAACACTGTAAATCTCTGTTTATATAAGTAGCTACAAACTTCTGTTTTTGTTAACGCTATAAATGCATGTTGGATACCGTAGCGCAGTACTATACATGCAAGATATATGATGATGGGGTTGTACCACAAACCCATGTAACATAAGCTTTGTAAGCGAGCTCACCATATGGAGCAATCAATGCCATACTTACAATGGGGTAGACATACATAAACAACTCTGACTACTAGGTACTGAGCTAATCTGCCAGCATGCAATTATGTGGAGAGACTGAAGCCGCCGCCGGTGTAGCGCGTCTGCGTGGGTTTCAGTCCCATCGGCTGCACACCGCCAACAGGATTGTGCACGGGCGGGTTGCCATCCGCATGGAACTGCTCTTTCCTCCTCTGCAGTGAAGTTGAGCACAGTCAGTCACAGACACAACAAAGCAACTGATTGTGTGTGTGCGTTCGTGCGCGCGCGCGCGTGTATGCGCGTGCACGTGCGCGTGCGCATGTGCGTGTGCATGCGTGTGTGACTGTGTGCACGTGTGCGCATGTGTGTGAGTGTGACTGTGTGTGTACCTGTGCATAGTATTTGCGTTTTGTCTCTTGTAGGTCGCGTGACAGGCGGTCGATCTCATACTTGTACTCGTTGACTTGTGCCTGGTGCATGTTGAGCTCCGCCGCCATCGCCTTCATCTGCTTCGTCTTCTCACGCAGAGAGTGCTGGTACACCGACAGCTGCTCCGCAATCTCGGGCCCGGGCTAAACACATACACCGAAGGCAAGTCAATAACGCAACAATCTACGGAGAGATGAAATCGGTAATTAACGTACACGCGGGCACACGCACGATCGCGCACACACGCACACGCGCGCACGCACACCCAGACACACTCTGTTTTTGCATGCCCTCAAACCTGTCTTGCGAGTATGCTCTTGAGTTCGATGTACAGCTTCTCCTTCTCCTGTATGACGAGGTCCTTCTCGACGACCTCCTCCGTCTTGGCGATGAGGCGCTTCTGCAGCGTCTGGATCTTCTGGAGCATCTCGTACGTGGCTGGGTCGCTGCCCTCAAGACGACGCCACCTAGAAGCAGCGCAACACAACCACCATCAAACAGCGTGTGTGTGTGTGTGTGCGTGCGTGTACGTTTGTGTGTGCGCGCAGGTGTGTGTACTTGTGTGTTTGTGCATGCGCGCGCGCACGCGTGTGTGTGCTTACTTGTGCGCGTGCAGGCGCGCGCATGCGCGTGCATGTGCGTGCGAGTGTGCATGCGCATGTGTGCGTGTGTGTGCGCACGTCAGTGTGTGTGCGCACGTGCGTGTACCTGTGAACATTCAGCGGCGACTCCAGCTCCTCGCTCAGCGCCTTCACCTTCGTCTTCTCATTCAACAGCTCCCTCGCCAACCTATGCAACTCCCTCTTCACCGCATCCATCCCTTCGGCCGCCCTTCTCATCCCCGCCAGCTCCCTCGTCATCTCCGCCGCCTTCAGCTTCAAAACCCTGACTTCATTGACACGGTCGGCGTAGTGGACGCGACCCTTGGATAAGGCAGATTGCTGGATGCGGATCTTCTCGTAGAGGAGGGACAACTCGTCGTTGCGGCGGACGAGCTGGGTGCCGAGGACATCGCGCTCGTCCATAACGGTGTCGAGCTCCTTCTTCTGGCGCATCCTGGGGTGTACGAAGAATAGTTGTGTGAGTGCGTGTGTGCGCGCGTGTGTGTACTTGCATGGGTGCATGTCTACTTATCGCGTATGCCTGCATGCACATGCGTGGGTGCATGCGTGCCTGCGTGCGTGTATACACGCACGCACACATATATGTGTGTCCATGTGTGCGTGTGCGTGGCAGTCCACGAATGCATCGACGTGCATATGTGGAGGTGCATACACACACCCACATGTACACCCTCACGCATGCTTGCAAACACACCCGCACTGTAAGGTTGATGCAATCAACTTGTGTAGAGTGACCAACTGTGACCTGCCTGGATACCAGAGCGACTTGTATGTCATTCTGTTTAGTCTCACCTTTCGGAGTCGGCTTCCCGCACTACTTCGTTGAGTTTGGCGATCTCCGACGCTTGCGACGCGGCGGCGCCCTCGGCGTCGCGGATCTGGACCGTCGCGCGGTTGGCTTCAGCCCGCAGGCCCTCCTTCTCCTTCTCGACCTGAGGGTGGTGGAACACGTGCATCAGCGCATCACGAAGGGCAACTATGGTAAGATACACGAAGTCAGTGCACGTGCGCTTGTGTACATGTGTACATGTGTGCGTATGTGCACATGTCTGTACAACTAACCTTGACTCTGTCGAGGTGTTCACGTACGAGCGCCACATCCTTGGCCGCAATCTCCTCCTTCAGCTGTTCAATCTGATGCTGCATGATCTTGAACTTCCTCTTCATCTCCTGTATCTCATCCTGCGCCTCAATCGTATTCTTCGAGTACAAGTTCCTATCACTCCTGACAGCCTCATACAAGTTCTGCTGCTGTTTCAATCTATTCTCTCCCTCGGCGATGCGCTTCTGGAGTTCTAATACGGTCATTTCACGCAATTTGACTTCTTCGAGGGCGGCTAAGTATTTGGAAGAAGCGTCGGAAGCCTCGGCGCCGTATTTCTCGCGTTCGCGCTCGAGGGCGGCGACGACACGGGCTTGGCGAGCGGCCTCGGCACGGTAACCGGACACTTCCTGATGACACACGGACACGTGGGTGAGGGAGTGGGGACACCATTGCTATAATGGCTTCGGCAAGGATACATGCAACACGTCTTGCAAGCTTTGGGCTCTTTGACACCCACGCAAGCACAAGTACAAACACGTGCGCACACGAATGCATGCATACATGCACATGTGATCACAGGCACACACGCATATGTGTGCTTGTGAAGCGTCCACGTGCACACACATGCTCGCACACTCACTCATGTACATGTGCGCACGCAACTGCACGTCGACACAAGCAATCCACGCACACGCACACGCACACGCACATGTATATAACCCCACTCTCACCTGTTCCAGATTCCTCTGCGCATTCTCATTGATCTTCACCAGATCCCTCTCCTTATCCGCTTGATTCTCCGCTTGGGTCTTCATCTTGTTCAACAGATCTCTCTCCCTCAGCAGCTCGTCGCACTTCTTCCTCTCCGTCTCCGTGGCCCTCCGCGCGCTCTCCACCTCTCTCTCCAACGCGGCCACCTCCCCGCGCAACTCGTCGCGGGACTTCTCGGCGTCGAGGCGGGACTTGTCGAGGGACTTGAGACGGGAGAGGGCGAGCTCGCGGGCCTTGTTGACACGGGCGGTCTCCGCACGGACCTGAGAGGGGGAGGGTATAGTGTGTGTGTGTGTGCGCGCGCGCGCATGCACACGCACGTGCAAGCGCACACGCGCGCGCGCACGTGCGTGTGCATGTGTGTGTGCGTGTGCGTGTGCATGGACACCGCCTTTACCTGAGACACTTCTTCCTCCTTGACCTTCAGCTCTACCACCCTCTGGCTGTTCTCCGCCAGCAGCTGCGTGTTGGCGTGGACCTGTTCTTCCAGGTCGGCGTGGAGCTTGGCCACCTTCTGAGCGAGGGCCTCGGCCTCCTTGCCCGCGCGCTCGGAAGCCGCGCGCTGCTCCTTGAGCAACACCTCATAACGAGCCAACTGCTCCTGGCCCTGCGGGTGGGAGTGGTGGGGGTGAGTGGGGGTGGGTGGGTGTCTGTGTGTGTGAGGTGTACATGTGTGTGCAAACGCATATGCGCGTGTGGGTGTTTGACGAGAGGGGGTGTGTGTGTGCGCGCGCAAGAGAGAGAGATGGATGGCATGCGCGCGTGTGGGGGTGGGTGGGTGTCTTGCTGAATGAGAGCCTGTGCACCCGTGCACGTGCGTGCGTTTGCGCATCTGTGCATCTCTATGTGTGCATGCAAGCGTATGATTGCAACCTACTTGTGCCACGAGTGCTTGTTTTGACCGTATCTCCGCCTGCCTCGCTTCCAGCCCTCCCCTCAGCTCTTTCATCTCCTTCTCCATCCTCTCCTTCTTCCTCTGCTCCCTCTCGGCGTCCGCCTTCCTCGCCGCGATCTGTTCCCTCAACGAGTGCGCGTCGTGCTCCGCAGCGATGCGCTCCGCCTCGGCCAGACGCAACTTCTCGGCGGAGTCGGAGACTTCAGCGCGGAGAGAGACGACCGCGGATTGGCCGGCGTCGCGCTCCTTGATCGCCTCGTCGCGACCCCTGCGTGGTGGAGTGAAGGGAGAGGTTAGTCGCTGCAGGACACGAAATAGTTCTGACCAACAAAGCGACACGCGCACAAAAGCACACGCACGTGCGAGCTCACGCGCATACACACAAGCGTGCGTGCACGCACACACACACATACGGACGCACACGTGCGCGCACACACAGTTACACATGCTTGCATGCACATATATGGAGATGCTTGTACATTTGTACGGGTGCACGCACACGCACCCATGTGCAAGCACTTGCACATACACATATATACGTGCGCATGCACACACACACACAGTTACACGCACACCCATATACACCCACACCCACACCCACACCCACACCCACACCCACACCCACACCCACACCCACACCCACACCCACACCCGCACCCACACACCCACCCCTACCTTATCGCTTCCGCCAGCGACTGTTCCTGTCCGATGCTCAATCCCGCCCCCGCCTCCACCAGCTTCCCCAGGTTCGATATCTCCATCTTCAGTTGCGCTATCGTCTCTTTGGCCCTCGCCTCCTTCTCGTGGGACGCGTCCACCATCTTCCACGCCTTCTCGATCTCCTTGCGCAGAGCGGAGATCGTCGTCTGGTCCTCCTCCGAGAGCTTCAGGGCGGTCTGGACGCGGGCGGCGTTGGAAACGATCTCGGAGTTGAGCTCGCGGCATTTCTTGATCAGGCGTTTCTCGGACTCTGTGGGAGAGAGAGAGAGAGTGAGAGAGGGTGGGTGTGGGTGGGTGTATGAGGACTTGACACAGTCTGAGTGAGTCGCTGACTCACTACATTACTCACTGGTCGTTGATTTTCTGTCTTGCGACCGTGATCTAGTGAGTGTTCCAGAGTTCCAGATTGCTCACCGTGCGATTTGCGCAGAGCGCGGTGCAGCTTCTCGTACTCGCCGCGAAAGCGCTCGAGGGACTTGTCGCCGGAGAGTTCTTGCATGACCTCCTGCAGGTTGGGGTGACAAGTGAGTTGCACAACAGAGAGAGTGAGAGCGAGATTGTGGGTGTGTTTTTCAGTGTGTGTGTGCGCGCGTGTGCGTTGACGGCCGCTCTGTTACACAGCAGCCTGTATACATCGCTGCGCAACCAAGCAGCATTGACGGGTAACAGCGTGTGCGTGAGTAAGGCTTTTTTCTTTGCTGTCAAAGTGCTTGACCCAACACAACATTTCATCAGTCAAAGGGCTTCAGACCATTCCTTCTCCAACAGCGATCTAATGTTTAAGCTGGATTGGTTGACCATGCGTGTGAGTGAGTCCTTGAGGCAACAAGCAATTTGTCTATGCTGTTCGCGCACCTGAAAATCCCTCTCCAGCGCCTCAAAGGCCTTGGCCTCGTACCCGTCGCCGCCATTGGCGGCTGCGGCCGCCTTGGCCTTTTCGTCATCAACAGCAGCCACGATCGCTGCGGCCGCCTTCTCCTGGTCCGCCATGTTGACCACCTCAACCTCCCCCTCTCCCTCTTGCTCCTCCTCCTCCTCCTCAGCCAGGCCCCATTATTAGACAAGCATCCGCGACGCCACGTACCACAAGACTCAGCTCTGAACCCTGGCTTACTTACTATCTAAGCGGCGGCGGCGACCCACAAGTAGGAGGTGGACGTGCAGAGAGACAAGGCTACACGTGGCCGCCGCACAGCGCCTGCGCTTAAGATAGAAAAATTGAAGCAAAAAGCCTCCGCGTCTGCGAGACGCACAAGCCGCACAAGAGCGCACAAGGCAAGTCGTCACGTGACGGTACCACTCTCGTCGCCCGCACAGGCCACGGCCACGGCCACGTGGCGGCGGCGGCGGCGGTGATGGCTCCGCGCTACAGCTATGCCACTGATGCCGCTACTACCACCGCCGCCGGCTCCCTCAAAAGCAATATGTTTCACAGGGACGATGACCTGGCGACTCCTGGGAGGGACATCAGCAGTGGGAGGCTGCACCATCATCAGGTGAAGTCACCCTCTACCTGGCAGGTGGTTGATGCTGCTGCTGCTGCACCCCAGAAACCCCCTTCCAGCCAGAGGATGATCGCAGAGCTCGTGCAGATCGCGCCGTCCACCAGAGCTCTGCACAAAGCAGTAAGTGTGTCTGACAGTCAGCGTGTTTGTACACATCATCTGCATTACAGCACACCCTTCACTGACATATGGACAGCCATTGTCAATATGTCATGACCACAGCTGAGTTGTCCGCAAACCAACACAGGCTGCACATCGAAATGGTTTTCGACTTAGTTTGCACAACACATGTGACGCAAAACGTGAAAGGTTATGGAGTTTGGTGGAATGCAAACTTGTGTCGAATGTGCGTAAATTAACAATGCATGCTGCGATGGCATGTTAGACTGTACACACATGCTTAGGGCTTCTGTACACAGCGACCGCATATTACGTTTGCGTGACGGGCAAACAAACACATACACATGCGCACAACAGGTGCATGGGACAATCAACATACTGTATGTCATGTATGCTGCATGTAGCAAGAGTATCATCGGAGTAAGCACTCCGGGGATTTACGAACAGACACCTCTTCCACATGAGTCACACAAGCACACAACCATCCCAGGTGCAGTCTTTGCGTGAGGAGTGCGACGCTTGGGAGTTCCGTCGCAAGGAGTCTCAGCGCCTCCTCGGTTCTCTCGCCGACCACGCCGCAGACCTCGAGGGCGGCTCCACTGCCGTGCGCGACGCGTGCGCGGACCTCCTCATGTCCTCCTCATCCATGCCATCCACATCCTCCTCATCCTCGCCATTCAACAACTCCATCGCCTCATCACCGAGGCGACTACCGTCGCCACCGCCGCCGCCACCAACAAAGATGACATGCAGCAGTGGTGCCTCATCGTCCTCAGCCTCAGACTCGCTGATGCAACAACTCAACATGCTGGAATGGTGGATACCGCCAGCAAAACTCAAGGCATGGGAGCATTGCCTCCCTGAATGCATGATGATGTGTACGTGTGCACGCGTACACGCGCGCGCATGTGTGTGTGCGCACGCATGTGTGTATGCACGCGCATGTGTGTGTGTTGTGCGATATGTGATGTGCACTGTGCAGGTGTTGAGGGAGAAAGCGGATAGGTACGAGGAGATGTTGGGTCCGGGGGTGGGGTCGCGGCCAGGCACGGGGGTGGGGGGTGAGGTGTTTGGGGCGAGGACGCTTGCGGTGATGGAAGGGCGGCTGCGGACGGACATTGCCCGACTCCGAGCCCGCGCAGCCCAAGCCCAATCCGCCGCCGACCATGCCGCCAAAGAACTCAACGATGCCAAGCACCGACTCGCCAGCGCACGACACCACACGTAAAAAGAACATTTACCTGCACGCTTGCACGCCTTTTGTTAAACAAAGGACACATTACTTACCTTACTCGCCTTCCTTTCACAAATCACACGTCCCACATAGGCACATGCATAGACGCGCGCCTGCAAGCAAACACACATGTGCGCGCACATAGATAGACGTGTACACATATACACGGACATGCGTGCACTCACCGATGCACGCCGGAACACCTATGTTGGTGAACATCTAGATGCGTGCATATACAAACTCGTGTGTAGATACACAATACATACACAATCATATACCCATACACAATACATACACAATCATGTACCCAATGTACTATCACAGGGAGGAGGCGAGGAGGGCGAGGGGAAGGCAGGGAGAGAGGCTAACAGAGAAAAGGTTGTTCTGGCGCGGGGTGTTGGCGCGGTGGCGAGCGGCCGCGGATGCTGCCCGCCGCGGGGCCGCCTTCCTCAGTAGCGCCACCAACAAAGCACACAACAACAACAACATGACCAACTTCATCTACAATTACAGCCTCTATAACACCACCAGAAGCGTGAGAAGTGCGGCTGTGGAGCGAGGAGAAGACCTGGAAGAACATGAACAAGAAGGAGAAGAAGCACGTGAGGGCTTGATGTTGAACGATACACAACAAGCATTGCAGACTCGTGCTGCCGGTGGAGAAATCAGTGCCAAGGCCATAATGCCTGCAGTGCTGATGGACCTGCGCATGGTAAGCAACAAAATCAACATATGCACGCGCGCATGACCAACACTACATGTCAGGTGTTGAGCAAGTCTGGAGACGACAGCGCGCCGGGACTGCTGCAGCTGGTGGACCGAATGCTTGAAGCACAGGTGAGCGTGTTGACACAGATGTGCGCGCGCACATGTGTACACACACATAGGATGAATCAGCCCTTACGTGCACTTTGAGACCATCGTGCAGAATCTGACAGTGGAGCTGATGAGTGCGAAGGAGAAGGCTGAAAGGCATGTTGCTGAGCTCCAACTCCGCATGGTATGAGAACTATCAGCCCAAATGTTGGAACACCTACCACAAGCCTCTTCTTCACCACACTTGTTGACTAGGTTTTGTGCATGCACTTAACAACCAGCAAGTGCACACAGGATGAAGCGAGGACCCAACTGCAAGCGCTGGCCCTTGAAGGACCCCCACCAAACTCCACCCATCGCGCAGTGGTAACAATAACAACAACAATAGCAACGACAACGACATAGCCAACTTGTACTGACTTGCCTCGCAGGATGAGTTGCAAGCGAGGGTGGGTGCGGCGGCAAGGCGGGCGGCGGGGGCGCGGGTAGCGTGGGGTGATCGGCGTGATTGTCTTTCACTCGCGCAAGCGGGGCTCGCGACCATCCGCGACCGCCTTGTTGTGGTTGAGGGCGCGCATATGGACATGAACACGGATGACAACAAGGATAAGGATGACGGTGAAGCCTCTCCTGATGGCAACAACAAGAGTGGCGATGTGTTCTGCCACGTGTTGCGCGCATGCGAGGCAGGTATCACACGTGCGTTGGAAGGCATAAACAACCCCGCTGCGCATTCCAACCACAACGACAGCGAGGCCAACAACAACAACAATGGGGATACCGACCAGCATGGTGCGCAACGCCTGTCTCAAAACTTGTCGCGGAGGCCCTCCCGTGCAGTTGGAAAAGAACGAGGAGGCAAAGAGCCATCTTCGCCACCCAATGCAAGCGGGGTTGTTGTCCAGCGGCTTGAGAGCATCAGCTCTGAGGAAAGTCTCAACACGTTCAGTAGCTATACCTCAAGAGAGAACACTGCATCCCCACGCAACCACAACCTGAGTGGATTCGCCAGTGCGCGCAGCTTTGCGCCGGGAGACCAACCTTACAACTTCCGCTGCTATGCGGTGAGCTTCGCATCCACACATCAATAACCGCATGTATCATATGTAGCCACAGCACAAACGCTGACACGTACCTTGGTAACAGCCACATACATGGGCAAGAACACACGCACCTGCATGTGCACACATCTGCACGTGTACATGCCAGAACGCTTATAAAGTGGTGTGCGCGCGCGCACGCACGCACTCACTCACGTGCGCATGTGTGTACACACAATTTAACACAGTATTGCACTACGAGGTGTGACAATGCGCACGCCTTCGTGACAGGTGAGGAGCAGCAGTGCGGCCAGCAGCAACGGTTCCACGGACTCAGACTATGTTGGCAATGCGTGGGGCCATGATCGTGATGAGGATGACAAGGACGGGGCGTTGAACCGCGAGCAAGTAAAGCGGCAGTCTGCAATGATAACGGGCGGCGTGCGGCAGCACCAGAACAAGCTGTTGAGCAGACAAATGCGGTTTCTGCGCGACAAGCAACAACAACAGCAACAGCAAAAACAGCAGCAACAAAGGCAACAACCACAGTACCGGTATGGCAAGGTCAGAGGGGCTCCCTCGCTTGACTTGGATCGAGCCTCGCTCAGGCATAAGAACAGCACATCTGGCTCACCTTGAATGTGCAGTAATGCAGTAAGTTGTTCCCTGCTTGTGAGTGATGCCGTGACACAGAAAGCGATTGACGAACAACAGATGGACTTTGCAGAGGCAAATGCGCATGAAGTGTTGATGCCACAATAATGTTGGGCAAGGTTAAGCAACGTGTATATTGTACAATCTGGGCTGAGTGTCTAAACCTACAATAATAGCTAAGAGATCAACTGTTGTTGTCCAACATTTTGGTGACCATCTGCGCCATACTACCAACAGCTATTGAACCCCAATAAGCGTACAGCATCAGCGGGAACACCACCTGCATGCACAACCCAGTTGATCACCATGCCTGCAGAAGAGCAGAAGTGGCCAAACAAAAAACATGCGAGCATCACACTTGCTCACCATGCTCACACGCCCAAACCATTGCTCGGCAACCGCCAATACTGGCTTCGGGCTGGCTGTTGACACAACATAAGGCACATGGGCTAAGCACTTGCCACTTAACTCGCACAGACCAGCAGAGTAACAGGCCAACATTTTCTTGCAGATGCTGTGCGTGCATGAGCAGAACTAGCATTTGTACCTCACGCCTACAAGCAATGTGAATGAGAAACGCACATGTGCGTGGAGTAGATGCTGTGGTGTCGTTTTGCTGAACCAACAACGAAGATGACATCCATATCAGTGCATGCCCACCCACCATGCATGCAGCAACTGGTGAATGCAGCAAACAATGTGACAGACCTCTTCGCCTGCTGTTCGGCTTCTGCGCTCCAGCCTCAGTGAACTCCGCCAGCGACACCGGCTTCTTGGAGGCCAATGCAGCCTCCCGACGCACTTCCGGCAATCGCCTTTGCCAGCAACAGTACCATCAGCATGCACAAGTCCCAAAAACCCTAACTGACGCACCATTGGCGAATGAGCGCCACTTGCACACATCTATGTGTTGTTCAACTTGCAACATGCAAGCACTTGCTGAACTGGCAAAACCCTGCACAAATCTATCTACGCGAAGCTTATGCTGCTTGGCCGAGCGACGCATAAGCAGCAGTAAGCCAAGACAGAATGTTCTGCGATGAGTGTCGTAAATTGTGCAGCTGAACTCTAAGGTGCGTGTAAAACAAGTTGCAGCTTGCTTGCTGCAAAAGCTTGTGGTTGTGCAAAACATGCAAGCATAAATGCACGGGCCATACCTGAAGTCAAACATACGAGTTCCGGCAGCTTCGCGGGGGTAGTTGCAGCTTTCGCCAGGGAACACGTCATCAACGTCGTCCTCATTCTCGTCACCACGGCGAGCGTCGCCATCGCCTCTGATGGGCTGCTGCGCCGTCGACCTGTCGGCGGACACTGCCGCCCGCACGCATGGCCTCCTCCTGGACGACACCGCCGCCGCTGTCGCCGGCCGTGGTCTCGCCGACAACCTCCCCACCCTTCTCACAGACGCCGCTGATGGCACCGGTGTCAAGCATACGCAGCAGCTCGCCACGACGCCTGCGCCGCCCATGGCGGCGGCGACGGCCATTCCACAGTGTGCCACGTGGCATGCCAGCTCTCACGTATCAACCCCCAGCCCTCATCTCGGTCGACTGAACCCGATGCGTTCTCGCAGGTTCAATCTTGGTCGGGGACATTAGGGTTTCCTTGCGTCAGCGTCTTTGTGTCCACGTCACTGTCCTGGTTGGGGGCGGCGACGGTGGTGGCGGCTTGGGCGGCGTTGGTGTCCATCTGGTTGCAGGCGAGCCGGTTTGTCAGCTTCTCGAAGTGGGATCTTAGGATTGATTACGGCTAGGATCGCCTTTCTTCTGGCTCTGTTTGGTAGCTTGGTTGGGCGGCAGCTATGGGGTGGTGGGATGCCGTGCTGGACTGGTTTAGAAGGTGAGTTTCTGCGTGTGTTTTTGGTGACTTCTTCAGGTTGTTCCCTTCAAGCATTTTGTACTTACAGCTGCGAATGGATATCATCGCATGTTGCGTGTGCAGCTTGTTCTGGAAACAGGAGATGGAGTTGGCACTTATTGGGTTGCAGAATGCCGGGAAGACGTCTCTTGTCAATGTTATTGCGGTAAGACTAGAAAAGCGTATTACTGAACAATGCAGTCTTTTGCTTGTCACGTATACCTTTGCGACCATAGACAGCGAGCAGCACGCAGCCTGTGCTCTCATGTGCAGGTCTTATTTATGTGATGAGCTGCGTGATGGGGTGCATTGTGCATATGTATAGTTGTTTGCGTTGCTGCTGCATTGCTTCAACATGCAGCTTCGACAGCATGTAGCATGCTTGACATTGCTTCATTGCATGCAAAGCAGTTGGTTTGTCGTACCCATTCCCGTCTGGTTTTCGCGCATGTCCAAGATGTGTGCCTCTGGTCTGTGATTGAAATGAAGCACAGGCTTGTGAGCCTGACAACATTGACCAATTGTCATGCAGACAGGCGGCTATAATGAAGACATGATCCCCACAGTAAGTCGCATTGTGCATGTTGCCTGTATTAACACCTGCTTCAACATGCGCCTTACATAGTCATTGCGTATTTTATGCGCTGCGCATGCATCAACAGCTGTGACTTCGATAGGTTGGCTTCAACATGAGAAAAGTTACCAAAGGCGCTGTGACGATCAAGTTATGGGACTTGGGTGGACAGGTAAGCCCTGTGTGACATCACACGGCCTCTGTAAACAGTTCGACAATTGAGCGCTTAACTTTTAGATGATGTTGTGTTTTGTTGTCTTTGTGCAGCCGAGGTTTCGCAGCATGTGGGAGAGGTATTGCAGAGGCGTGAGCGCGATAGTGTACGTGGTGGACGCTGCGGATCTCGAGTCCATCGACGCGGCCAAGACGGAGCTGCACGAGCTTGTCGCCAAGCCTAGCCTTGCCGGCGTCCCACTCCTCGTCCTTGGCAACAAGAATGACCTCCCAAACGCCATTGGCATGGAGGACCTTATCGCACGCATGTGAGCACCACTTTATCCATTGCAGTGGGCTTGTTCAGCACATGACGTGATGTGTGCGCATGTGCATGCGCCCGCATTCGTGCGCGCACGTGTGCACATTTGCATTTGCGCGCGTTTGCGTGCATGCATGTCTGCATGCCAGCGCGAGGTCGAACTCTGTTAAAACGACATATTCTCCGAAGGCACTTGCGAGACATTCGCAATCGGGAAGTCTGCTGCTACAGCATATCGTGCAAGATGGCGCACAACATCGATGTCACATTGGACTGGTTGGTGAAGCACGCGAAGACCAAGCGATGATTGGAGGCAAGGAGCCAAACATGCACGCTTTTGTTCGGTCCCTGCAGCAGCAAATAAGCATTCATTGGTGGCGTCATGTATAGATTGTACAGGAAAGCTGCGTATGCGTAATACCCTCTTGTGACCAGCCACTGGTCACATTTGAGGAAGCTGAACTGTTTCGGCATGCACGAGCAGCAAATTGTTTGTACCACACTTAGCGTGAAGCTGTCACTTTCAAGGCACACGGGCATGCCCAGAACACGCTGTTTGTGGCATAAACAGGAGCAGCGGGCTATGTGTTATAACCTCACATTGCGGTAGCCCATGCCACAATGGCGCGTTCCAGCATGTTGTGTACAAAAATGCGAATGACAAAGTGCACATGCTTAGGGTATGAGTGTATTGCACACATGAACACCATTGCATATATTCTACACAACCTATAGTTGCCTCGCATATCCTGTCCATGCAATCCGTGCACACTCACGTCATCCAACTGCAAGAAGCAAATAGGTCATCACGTTCACATTATACCCGGTGCCATCACACTACTATATGCTAAGTGACCCTATGTACAGTGCATTGCCGTGGGTGTATGGGTGAAGCAGGCAGTAGCAACTTGAAGCAGTCACCAAGTTGAGTTGCGCAAGTGTAGCAACAGTTAGCGCGGCAGGAGAGGGGACACGAACAGCAAGCAGCGTGCTGTGCTCTACGCCCGCCCCTTTCCCCGCCACTCTCTCGCTGTGGTTGCACGAGTGTATGAGATAAAGAATGCAAGGATGTGTTGCTATGGGCCCAGCACATGACTTGCCTTTGCAATGTCCATCAACTAGTTTGAAACTTGTGCATTGTCTTGCGCGCTTGTTAGCTCGTTAGCATGGTGGCCCATGGTTGCCACAACCTTTGCCTATGCATCTTCTCCCATCAACCCTCCAAACCATACACAGCATGCACCAGCATACCATAACTTCACCACCGGGCTATTGCAGTGTGCCTTGCATAGCATATCAGAACACGCAAGAGTTGCGGTGAAGCCAGCTATAAGAGTGGTTAAAGCATGCATGTTTAAAGATGAAATGTAGGGCACATAGACACTCATATCAAGACCACATTGATTGTGTTGCAGCTGATACTAAGTCATAAGTTTTGTTTCAACTTGCAGCAGAATCTTTGCTGCCATCTGTTGGTTCCGCTGGAAAACCTCAATCACCGCCTTTGGAGTGATACATGAATAAAAGAAGCTATACAGCTACCTCAGCAGCATCTTTGGCAACCAAGGGGCCCCACACTTGCTAGCTGGCAACCTATGAATAAACGCAACTTGTTGCAACCACAAATGCCAGAGCAACAGTTGATGAATGCCTCTCTTCGCACAACCCCACCACCCAACCCTACCACCCAACCCTACCAGCTGCACCTAACCAGCACAGCAGCACAGCCCCAGGGTACGACCTAAAGGTCCCTGCTCAGCGCAGTGCTGACGTGAGCACTGCGCGGCAAGGGTTGTTGACAACCGTGGCACGCAGCAGCCCGCGCAGTAGTGGCTGAGAGGAGGGCGGAGGCAGAGGGAGCGGAGGGAGAGGGGGGAGTCGTCCTGCATGTTGATGCTGTTGCAGCTGTGGCCGTGGTTGACAACGGACTGACCAGCGCCCATGTGAGCAGGTACTAACTGAATGCATGCTTGTATGTCTAACGGGGCGGGCTAGCATTGGTATAGTGTAGCAAGCAGCCATAGATCTAGCCCGGTGGTGACATTTGATGTGTAAAGCGTGTGTATGCTTGTGCTGATGCATGCCATTCATTGTCCACACCATGCATGCTGCCACCGTACCATACCCCTTATATACACAGGGTCAATTTCGCAAGGGCCTTGTCTGTCGTATCAAAACAGCCCAGTGTTCGATTTTACACGTATTTTACAAAATTCAGCAAACGTCAGGGGCAAACAGTCATCAACCAGTGCCCAACCTATCCTCATTCCCTCTTTGATGAGATGCATCCTCAGCGGTTGCTTGAGCCTGAGGCAGCGTGGCAGATGCGGCAAGGACACGCTGGGTTGGTGGACACGCAGGAGCAGGCACGGTTGTCGCCGCCGCGGACGTCCGCCAGCTGGCAGTCGCACTCGTCGCCGCACACGCACTCAGCGCGGTGCTTCCCGCACTGCAGGCAGGAGCACTCACCGCCAGTCGTGCACTTGGCGCCCTTCTGTTGACACCACATGCGAACAAGCACATAACCTCAAGTCAGCGCACAGTGTAACAAACCTCCTCCCGCTCCCCAGCACTCGTCATCAACCGCCTCCTCATCCCCCTCCTGTTCCTACTCCGATTGGCAACCACTTTCGCTCCTCATCAACCTCGTTTCAAAGCCATCACCAACAACACCATCAACATTACCATCATCGCCATCACCGCCATCAGCACAATGTGTGATATGATGGCAGTGTTGAAGTCATGCATGCGTGCATGCAAGCGCATGGCCTTCCCCCACATGTGTGGTGAGAGCGGGCAAGGTAGTCCTGCTTTACAACCATTGAGACTGGCTTGTTGTTCAACTTACGTGCTCGCAGTGGCTGCATGAAGGCCTGCACTCCCCTGTCTTTGTGGCAGGACCAGAGGCGTGCTCGCCCTCTAGCCCCTGATGCTCAGACACCTGCATGCATGTGTATGCGTGAGTGCATGTGCGTGTGCATGATCTGCATCTCAGCAGTGATGCACGTGTACCTTGTCCACGTGACCGTGGGGCCCCCTGTGGTGGGGATGGGGCTGGGTGCTCCTGTTGAACTTCTGATGGTCGTGGTCTGCGCCCCCCATGACGGTGGCTCGGTATGTGTTGATGTGCGTATGCACGGAACAACCGCCGTTGGCCACCGCACAGACACAGCGCTCAAACACTTGCAGTGTAGTCTATGGCCGTCGCCCTTGTATAGGGGTGCAGTTGACTTGAACGTTACGCGTCTGGGATGAACTAGGACATGTATCGTGATTGACAAATGCAGCATGAATCTGTGTCAGGCTGAAGTGATCCGGTGGCACTGCCACCGTGGCAGGGCAGGACTCGTTACGTGGCACGAACGGACGGAATATTGTGTGGCGGGCGACACGATGAATCCTGCCCGTCCCTTGAGTAAAGCCCGCCAGGGGAACGGATCAGTAGGCGACAAGGGGTTACCAAGGACCTAAACACGGCACAACGTCGCGTACCCAACACGGACTTATGCTGCGTTGCCTTGTGACGCAAAGCAACACACAACTACTGATACTCACCAATCCACTTGTCCACTTGCCTCGCAAAGCACACTCCGTCGGGCTCTCCGTTGTTTTATAGGATACAGTATGGAAGCAACAGACAACAAGCACGCATAGTCATCACAGCAAGGCAGGGTACAATTCGAGGCAGAAAACTTACTGCTCAGCGCCACGCGCTACAGCTGCAACACCCATAGCCATTGCATGCGAAAAAGCTATACGTTGCAGGCCAAAGACATGTGCTCTGAAAGCAAGCAAGCGTCCACGAAATTATGTCACGCGTGCAAGTTTGCGACACTACATGGCACATAGTTACACTCTTCAAACGCCAGGTTCAGCAGCAAGCACCACTCCAACCCGTCAGAGGGCTAAGAAGGCATTGCATTCGCATTACAAGTTGTGCAGATGCATCAATGCGCGGCTTATATCAACAGCAGCAGGCCTTGCCGTTGGTGGCCAAGCATGCGCAAGTCATGCGTGGTCCTTCTTCATGCATAGCACACGCGGTTAGAGCAGGCTTGAGGCACTGTGCACGCCTGTAGCAGCAATAATCAAGGCCTATGTCGCATGGACCCTACTCAGAGGGAATACTCAAGTTCATAAACAAATAAAGCCAACGGGTTCTGAACTCTATCATGACTATTTATGGCCTGTGCGATTTCGACAGCAGGTCCTGTAGCATCGCGGAGCTCCTCAAAGCATGCCGTTCCAGCGCGGCCTCCATATCCGCAGCGAGCCTCTGTGAGTACCTCGACAACAGCGCCTCCGCATCAAAACCCGCCGGAGAAGCTGCCGAAGGCAGACCTGCCATTGACAAATGAGCAATTGAGTGACTTGAGTAGTAGTTTACACGTACTACCACATGTACACCACACGAGTATTGTGTGCATACAAGCATGCTGAAGCATGACCGTCCTCATAATGAGACGGTTGTGATGTGGGAATGCGTGCATCCATGGGGTTTGGCGTAATGCGCAATCCACAACCAATAGCAGTTCCCACTCACTTGTGACCGAGGAGGAGCTGTGAGAGAGGGCGCGTTCGAGCTTCTGCTGCACGCTGGCCACAGCGGAGGTGACGCGCGTCTCGACGATGGCAGGTGCGATGCCGGCGGGTGTGCCTGCCGAGCTTTCACTGTCATCAAACAACGATGATGAGGATTGTGAAACTCTCAGCTGCTCCATCAGCCGGCAGACTTCATCCGCGGCTGCAGATAGCCTCAGCAGCGCTGCATCAAAGTGCTGCGGGAGTGACTGCTGGTGCTGTGTGGATGGCTGTCTTTGCAAAGGCTGCTGTTGTGGCGCTTGCTGCTGTTGTTGTGATGGTTGATGTGGTGGTTGTGGTGATTGTGGTTGTTCGCTGTCCCTGGGTTGCGGCCTTTTCACTGTTTGCATGCGCGCATCGGAATCCGTCTTTGCCTCTGCATAAGCAGCATCCACATCTGCACATGCAACTAAACGGTCAGAAACATGCTCAATGAAGCATGCACGTAGTATAGCACAACATGCAGCAAGCCCACCCATCTGATTGTACCTGCTGTTGCGTTGCTGATGGCAGCAGGAGGGCGCTTTGCATAAGCACCCAGCGACGACTCATTAATCCCAACAATGCCAGTTGTACTTGCAACATCACCGCCATCAGCTGTCTCCGTCCACGCCCCGTGGCCCCACTCGGCCACAACTGCATTACTGTTCCGCGGTTGCTCCAGAGCCTCAGCAGCGCTCGTGGATGCCGATAAGCGCAGCTCCGCCAAAGCCGCGTCCACAAATTGGTTCTGCGGGATGCTTGGTGCCCTCTTCACGGGGGAGGCGATGGTCATAGCCGGGGAGATGTTGGAGAAGTCTACGGCGTGAGCGGCTGGAAGAGATGCAGCATCTGGTTGTTGGTGTTGTTGCGGTTGTTCTTCCTTTCTGGGTGTGGGCGTTTCTTCCTCCGTAGAGGCCTCAGCAATGCGCGCAGCGACACGCTTTTCGGGCCTCGACTCCGATGCACGCGTTGCATCCTTGTCCTTGCCAAGCCGAATGCCCAACCCAGCTAGCCTCTGCCTCATGAGCTGCACCTCGTGCGCCATCTGTGCCTGCAGACAGGCACAAGAAGAACACTTGATGCACATACCCAACACATTGACACAATATTACAACAACCTCAACACCTGACCCTACCTGTCGTTCACGGAGCTTCAACCGCTCTCTCTCGGCCTGCAAAGAGCGGTCCACTCGGATCTCTTCGTCTTGTTTGTCTGGAACAGCGCCATCACCCTGGATGTTGCCGTTATTATTGTCAACCTTCTCCTTGTCCTCCTGCTGCTGCTCTGGTGGCGGTGGACTCCCACCGCGCGCAAAGAACCGTGCAGAGTAACTCAGCCTCGTCGACATCCTTGGCTGAATCTACAAGACCATAATATAACAGAAACGCCACCTCAACTACGAGTGTGCAAGGCCAGGCCACCAACATGCTGTCAAACGCGATGACACGCCACACACAGTGAGAACAACCTGCGCACCTCTTTGATGTCTGCCGACAATCGGTCAAAATGCAGCGCGAAGAGGTCCGCCCTGGGGCTGATGGAGATTTCTACTTCAGGCTCGTTGATATCAGTGACGCTCGGCTCGGCTTTGGTCTCCGTGTCCTCGCCCTCGTTGCCGGCATCGTCCGGGCTGGACACATTGACCTCGGCGGATGAGGCTTCAGCGGAGACCTCGGCGGCGAGCTTGGAAGAGACAGCAAAGGCTCCGTCCTCATTGACCTGGTCGTCCATGGCGTCCTCGTAATACACCGTGTCCTCGTTGTCGGAGAGGATGTCCGCCGGGGGCGCCCTTGCGTCCATGTAACACGCGTCCTCCACATCGGAAAGGTATAGCACTCCGTCCTGGTCTTCCATGGAGGAGCTGCTTTGCTGGACAGCTGCATGACACAATCAAACACTCACTCCCAACAACTTGTGCCGCACCAATGGCAACAACTTGCGTGGTCAAGAGGTGAACGACACATACATATCACGACACTCACCTGCTTCACCCGCAGGTGCATCTTTGGTCATTGATTCACTCACAAACTCCGTTGCATCCACGGGCAAAGCGCCAGCGTCAGCTACATTATGCTTATCATTGACATCCTCGTCATCAGCGCTTTCATCTTCTTCGGCTGTAGCTTCCAGCGCTTGCCTGCAGCCAGTAGTATCAGGACACACGCAAACAACTTTTGTGCATGTGGGTGACAGTAAAGTGGACACGCACTCTCTGTTGTCGTCGGGGTGCAAGTGCTCAGCTCCTTCAATGGTGAACCGTCTGCGCGGGGCGCCGGCTACGGCCCGTACTGTTGTGTCCATGACAGAGAAGAGCGTGTAGCCATCCTCGCCTACACGCTGCGACGCCAGCACGACAATTCATTAATCTCAACCCACTTTTCCAAGCAGCATCATGCACGCAAGCTGTGAAACACATAACGATTTCAATAACAGACCTCTGCCCATCTGTTGGCTGGCAGGTTGCCGTTGGGCGACGCAGCCTGCATCTGCTTCTTGAAGCTGTCGGGTGTCTTGTCTTTCGTTGGGTTTGCGGTCCAGTTGGCCTACAAATACACCCGTTGCGCAACAGTATCCTGTAACACTGGGCACACATTGGTATAGTACCACGCAAGCGGGTTTTCACCTGCACCCATTTGGGCAGCTGCGATAAGCTGAAGGCGAGTGCGGGCCCGCTGCCATCATCACTCGCTTCCGCCGTGACTTCACCTAAACAGAGAACAAGTCAGTACAGCATGCGCGTGTGTTTCAATTTGCCTGCTTGCGTGTGTGTGTATTACATGCAACAACCAATCACTTTCACACCTGGTTGAGGGGTCTGTTCAGTGTCAGCGGGCTGTGTGTCTGCACTTGCTGCTCCCTTCTGCTTGTTGTTCGCTGCAGCGACAGCCGCAGCAGACACGTCGTGGCTCGTCTTATCTACAATCTCCTGCAGGCGCCTGCGCTGATGCCTCCTGCTGTCGCTATCGTATCCGACGTCTGCGTCACTGAGCTTGGCTTGAGGCTTTCCATCATCCTATGTAACAGTTGTTCAGGAAGCAGCACCCAACGGTTCTCACTCTGAAGTCGATTTACATTTGCTTGCGGATGCATGGCGACATTGAGAGCACGTAAAGGCGGCCTCAGTTCTGCAGGCATCGTCTTCAGCTTGTGTTGGATGACGGACATGCATGAGGAGGGAAGGCGCCAGATGAATATGCAACTGTCTCCGCTAACCTGGAGGAGATGATAACGTGTAAAGATGTGTGACTGTCGTATCTGGCAAGCGATTCCCACGCGTGCGCGTGTGTGCGAATGTGTCTGCATCCATGCGTGCGTGCGCATGTGTGCACGTGCGCGAGTGCGAGCGTGTGTTTGCGCCATGTGCTTTACCGATAGCAGGCGCGAGCAGTCATGAGCGAAGGCGAGGCCGGTGATGACTTCACTGTGTCCAACAGCTTTGGCCGCCAGCTCACCCGTGCCAAAATTGTACAGACGAAGCGTCTTGTCCGAATGCGAGCAAGCCATGAACGTTCCAGTGGGGTCAAAACAAACCTGTTCAACCAAACACTCAGCAGCTGTTCACATTCAAACTTGCCCGCACTGTGACATAAGCCATTTGCAACATGTATCGCCCAACATACAGCATCACATAGTCGTTGGTGAAGGCCTGTGTGAGATATTCCACAACAACAGTTTAATTCGCGATCACTTGTTACCAGCACCACACCTTGATTGGCTCTCCTGTGTCTGCATCGCTCTTGTAGCTTCGCACCGGCTTGCCAGTCTCCACGCTCCATATGTTCAGCCGCTTATCCTGGTTCAGTCATCAACCATTACATCTCCGCACAGTACCAACCAACCAACAACAGCATAGCAACTCCCTCTTGCCTGACCGACTGTGACTGCAAACTTCTGTGTCACATCCACGTCAAGATCGTAGATCGTGCCCCTCGGCACCACCGCCTGGTTGTACCGCACGGGCCGTGTGCCGTTAATAACCCCTGCGCAGTCCCTGAACACAACAGACCTGCAAACAAACAACACATAAGTGGTTGTTTGACACGCAAGCAGCGAGCAAGCGATGCAAGTCATTGCTCAGGGTTTCATTGCTTTACTTGTCTGCGCTAGAGCTGAGCAAGCGGGTCCCGTTGGCAGCGAAGCGCACGGATGTGATGGAGGCCGAATGGTCGTCCAGAGTGGCTGCCAGATTGTAGTCGCTGAGGGTGACAACATAAATCAGGGAATGCGCATCAACTGCAACTGTCAGAAAAGTCACGCGCTTACTTCTTCGCATTGTACAGATGTATCAACCGATCGCGCCCACCGGACGCCAGCAGAGCATCGCTGGCGCCGGTTGAGTAATGAACGGTTAACACCTCCGCATCGTGCGCTTCCTATCAAGGTGAATGGTTGGTATGTTACCACCAACCGAGTTGATAGCCTAACAACCAATGCTGGCTTACCTGGAAGCTGATGAGCTGTCGCGTAGTAAGGTCCCACACCCTAAGGTTGCCCTGCGGGTCTCCCGCAGCCACGTGGCGGCCGTCAGGGCTCACGCACACGCACCTGAACCCACCCGACACAATCTTCTTCATGTTGTCCGCGCGTGGAGACTGCGTCCCAGACTCATCCACTGGTTGATCTAGACAGACCATACCACAGTCACTTGTTATAAACGGCAACTACTACTCACTGACATGTGATACCACTTGACCCACCTGCGTGCATAACCGCGATGAGGTCTTTGGCCCCTGTGCTAGCGTTGAGAGACTCCCGGCCATGCATGTGATTGAGATGCCACACACGCACGCTGCCGTCCGCGGAACACGTCGCAAAGCTACCCTCTGGAATGGTGTCGTTTGCGGCGGCGGGTACGGATGCTATGTCCCATATGCAACTCGCATGCGCCAGTAACGAGCGTGAGCGTCCGATCTGGAGAGTGGTATGCCGTGTTAGTTGCAGTATATGTCATGGGTCAATGCGCATGCTCGCAATGCCTGCCCCGCCTTTGTTACCTTGGCAGTGTTGCGTAAGTCCCAGACGAGAATGCTGTGGCTGCTGTACGCAACGGCTACAACAAACAACAGTCAGATGAGCAACATGCTCTGGCATACAAGCAGAACTATGCGATGACAATTATGCAGGTGTTTGCAAACAGGAGCATACATGCGTGCATGCGAGCGTGAAGGGGCGTTGATGTGCATACGTGCATGCGTGCACGGGCCTGCATGCAGGCGTGCAGGCTTATGAACACACCTGGATGTGTAGACAAAGACAATTGTTGTGTGGTTGTATGATATAGAACCAACCCTTGCGTACGTACTGAACATTAGTAGTGCCAAAGAGCAACACAGCACTTACCAAGGCAGTCTTTGCTTTCTCCTAGGAAGGCACAAGCGACAGCGTCCGGCAATTTGGCGTCTGCGCCCTTGTTGGCGACGACGGGGCTGCTTGCATTGGCACCGTGGAGCATCGAGGAAGAGGATGGGCGCGGCAGCGTGGCCTCGTACTGCATTGTGCCGGCTGTGAAAAGCCGCACTGTCGAGTCTGAACACGCGCACGCCACTCGCGAGTCACACACCGCCACGGCAAATGCCCTCCTGACCTGAAAAAACGTGCACATATGCACCCATTGATGTATGCATGTATGCTTGTACATGCACAGATCTGTTTGTGTGTATGCACGTACGAGTATCTGTGTCCATGCATGTGCTTGTGTATGCATATGTATATAACAACCTGCATCTGCACACAGCCAGACACAGCCCATGCAACATGGACAAGGCGTGCACATGACAGGAGACAACTGACAGATATATGTGTAGCAACACACATGTTGCGAACTTGCAGTGCGTATAAAGCCAATCAACACGAGTTATATTTCAATTGGATTGCTCTGTCAATGGTATGCACATAACATTCTCAAGACAGTAATTTCTCGAAGAGAACACATGCAGCAGTGACTTGTCGACGCGTCAAAGTGCACATAACGAGCAGTACCTTAAGCTCGACCCACTTGTCAATGGAGCGTCCTTTGGCAAACGAGCAGAGTACGCCTTCATTGGTGACAGCGTAAACACTTCCTCCATCGCTCCCGACAGCCAACGAGACGAAAGTGCTGTCCTTCAGCGTGCCCGTGGTGAGAGCTTTACCCTCCGCAGCAGCACCTTTACTCCGCGATGAGGATGACGTTGGCACGTGCCACAGTTTCAGGTGCTGAGGGCCGCTCGTGAAGAAAGAGTGCCCGTCCTCAGAGAACGCCACCGAGCGGATTGATATCCCAGCCGGTGTGGCTTTATGCCTGGTCAGCTGCGTGGCGTTCTTCCAGTCCCACAGAACTATTAACCCGTCATGGTGAACCCCCACCGACACCAGATGCTTGCCTGTGTAAACATTGCATGATGTGTAAGTTGACCAGGAGTGACCAATCCACTGCTTTTAGCCAACATCGATGAATATGTACACATCGGCCCTGTTGCACAATACGGTTTTGCATGTGAAGTAGGCGGAGACGCTAATGTCATCATGTTTCTACCAATTGATTCGAGTACATTGGTTAAGCGGTCTTCAGCAATAAACATGAATGCATCTATCAAACTGGACCTCAGGTTAGGCCTGGTAAACCAGCCAACCAATAAGAGACGTAAGAGATAAGTTGCTGCTGTTGTCAAGAAGTCAGCGCATGAACCACGATCACATTCAGATTCAAGACCAACCGGCCAATCAAGCTACCGAACAGCCAATGACTATTTGGTAGCTTTGGTAGCAAATAACCACAACTGCTCAGTCACTCAGTTACAGAAGCACATGAGCACAAAATGCACGCAATGCGTCTTTACCGGATGCTGATGCCGCAATGCACGTGATGCCGTATCGATGTGTCTTGAGCTCTGCAACAATGCTCCCTGTGGTCGTGTCCCATACAAGGACTGCTGGCTGATGACCACTCTGTGCACGGATAACCGCATCAGAACTGCAATAACTGTGCACTTGATTGTGTGCACTCTTACCTCGCCTGCAGCGAGGTACTGACACGATGGCGTGATGTACGTGAGGCACGTGAGGGCCTTGCCTGTGCGCGTGTGGAGCAGAAACTGCGTCTGCCAGTTCTTGCGCGGGCTGTTTTAGGCAAACACTGTGAGTACACTACGTATGCAGCATAACACAGCGCACCACAACAAAGTTCTTTGCGTGCTGTCAATTGTGGTGTACGCAATGTAGTAAACATACTCGCAATAAACGCACACAGTTTGTTGTACTTCAAGTCTAAAAGGGCCCCTTGACAACCAAATTGTGAAAGTGGAGAACAGTAGCTACAATGCAGCATATGTGTACTTATCATCTCACCTGTACACAACAACCACGCGGCCGGCGATGTAAGCAACGTCTCCCGTGGCAGAGTTGCCGACAAACGCGCTCTGATTGCATGCCGTTAATCCAATTACGCGCTCCAATAGCAGTTGCTGCACACAATACACACACGTTGAGAGCCGACCTAATGTACAAGCAATGTCAGCTGAAGTCGAGTAGTTCCTTATACGCGCACTGGCAAAGAAGTCCCTCCCATTCCAAGCAGAGGTTAGTACTAGCTTGTGTCTGGCACAATGGAAACGAAACCTCTGCAGCATTAGCACGGCAATGCTGTAAAGCACACACAGTCTACTGTCGTGTGACCAAGCATAGAAACCAAGCGTAAACTAATGGTTAAAACACGCGAAGAGCATAAACAGGAGAGTTGTAGTGAAACTGTCCTTCAATCCATCACACAAGCGATGGATGCACCTTGTTTCTGGGATCCTGCGCCTGTCGGCGGCTCGTCCGCCGCCGCACCGCCGCCATAGCCAGCGGATCCAAATCAACCTCGAACTGACCTACACGCCTGTACGCTCACCGACGGCGACATCGCCGACCAAGTCGCCGACATCGCCGCCCGCCACAGCTTTTCCCGCCAACGGTTTCATCCATTTCAAACATTCAAAGAGAAGCTGCCCATGAGGCTTGCTTGGGAAAAATGACGCCAAACCCTAGCCTGAGTGCCAGTGGCGGCGGTGGCGGGGGCGGCGGCGGGGTTGTGGGGTTGGGCGACGGGGTGGGTGGAGCGGGTGCTTCATGAGCGTGGCCGTAATTGCTGAGCGGAGACGGCTTGTCTGCGGGCTTGTTGCTGGCAAGGGTAGCTTTGCGGCGACCGCAAGCAGCAGGCGGCATTGCTGTCGCCGCCACCAACATGGCGGAGGACAAGGCGGAAGTTGCGGAGGCGGAAACGGCCGTCATGACGTCACCCGCAACAAGAACAAGCTGGCGGAGGTGCAGGCCATAATCAGAGGCGTCGTGCCCATGCGGCACCAGAAACTGGACTGTGAGTATCAACCAGCTGACTGAGCATGACTGCACTGCTGTAAATGTCAAAACTACAATCTTGAGTTCTTGGAATGTTGAGATAATGGTAACCCAACCCATGCTATGCCCATGACTCTGCATGCACCACCAGCATGGCATGGCGTTGGGTGCAGGGAAGGTTCCCTCTGTTGAGTCCTTGCTTATGCATGAGGCCAATGACTGCTGCGTAAACCATTGGAAATACAATGCAGCAATGGCAGGTATGCGGTGTCTGTGTCAAAGCAAAATGCTTGCATTACACTCAGCACATGCACAGCCACATGAGCAGTTGCACATACGCATTGCTTTGCATGCATGTGCCAGTGTTAGGGCATGGTTGCAGTTGCGTTCTTAAAACAAGGAGCGTGAGGACCTCAATGTGTGCTCATGTAGCTGTGGCTGCCTGCATTACGAGCATGAACACAGCCATGAATGCAGTCAACCTAGGATACAGGCCTCATTTATGCATGGTCGGGTTGCCATGGTTTCTCTAGGCAACTTGATGACACCATCACTCAGCCATCGCATTCTGTGCTGCACAGATTGTGTTGTCATACTATCTTGTGACGGCCAGAGGAGATATTCAAGGAAAAATGCCTCATTGCTGCACGTCAGGTCAGTGCCGTCCAACCCAAATCAACCGGACCCCTCACGCATTTGCATGCGGCAGTGTCATGCGCTATTGTATGCAGTGGTGGTGGCTGTTGCTACTGTAGCTGTGTCGAGGTTGTGTGATAGGTATGGACTCTCTAACAGTGCTTGTCCTGTTAACTGCCTGCTTAGGGAGGGAGTAGTGGCCTGACATAATGTTGTTAGGCAAAGGCTTTGTCAATCACACATTGTTGATTTCTCCTATCCGCAGATTGATGGTTCGGTATTGGTGGAGGATACATGGCTGTGTTTCAACGCGTTGAAGGGGCTGCTAGGTATGCCATGTTGGCAGCATGTGAGCCCATGGAGCAGATTGAGCTGGGGCATATACCCATACATGAAACGTACAAGCTCTGACCTGGTGCAAACTTGTCTGTCTTGAAATGTGGACTTGTCGACCTGAAGGCCCTACATGTAAGTGTTTCGGGATGCTTCCTTCGCTAGCTTCTATTCTCCTGTCTCATGCTAGCCATTGCGCTGCTAAATCGTTTCTTTACGCTGCCCTTTTTCATGCATCGCAGCAAATGGTTTCTGGAGAATCCTGGCCATGATGGTATGTCTACTCAACCTAGTCACAAGCACGTCAGTATACTTGTGTTAGAGCTATTTCAAGTTTCATGGCTAAAAGCAAAGTGGCGTGCAGGGTTGAACACGATGCTCTCTGGCTTTGAAGACAAGACCGCGTATGCCTTGTGTGTTTTCTCTTATAGGAGTGCCCTGAAAGCGAGCCCGTCACATTCTCCGGCAGAATTGAGGTAGTGCGGCCCACACCAAGCTCTCTACAGGCAGCTTGTGAATGCATGCTGCTTGCTTGGTTGCGTCTCATTATTGCTTTGTTTGCTCTGCTGCAAGAGGGCTGCCTGGCTTTGGTTGGGATCCAATATTTGAGCCTGATTGCTATGAGCAGACGTACGTGTTCGCACTTGTGACAGTCACGGGTCATGAGTGCTATGTCATAGCATGCACACTGTGCTTGTGAGATGATTCCAGACGATTCCATTCCTTGCTCCAGGTATGCGGAAATGCCAAAAGAGGAGAAGAGCAAGATCTCGCATAGAGGACGCGCGCTGGAGTTGGTTCGGCAGCATCTTGAGGGTGCCAAACCATCAACACAGTGAAGGCGGGACTAGCCTACAACCACTCTACCATGAAGGGTGCCCTCAGACATTGACACGTTGTCAACAGCTTTGGTCTGCATGTATCTTGAGTAGAGGTTGCTGTTGTACTTGCTCGTCATTGTTATGACATGCAACACTAGGACTACATGGCTGCCGCCATTGTCGTCCTGTTTAAATGGACGTACGGCAGTCCTGCACATGTCCCAGTGCACTACCTCCTCTGCCTTTCAAATCGTTAGCCTTGTGTGTGACTGTTCAGCGTTTAGGGGCCTGGCCCAGGCCTTGCACGGTTACTGCTTTGGGTGTGATGCAAGCTGGTCGGTTGCTTGTTCACCTCGTACTGAGTGACTAGCCGCGTGTGCTTGCTGTCATACACCTTGTTTGTCTATACATAGCGAGTGGTTTCCAAGGGTATATACACCCATGGTATTATAAGTTTGGTACCCCGAGACCGCTTCCATTCACTGCACTGCATTCTCCAAGCAGAATGCTGTAATTAGCTGCCATAGTGTTGTTCAAAATGCTCTACCCTTTCACAAATGCATCATGTTACATATTTTGTACACAGGTACATATGTCTGCTGCGTCCGTTGCTCGCTAACACCCACACCAGCACGTTGTATACATGGCGGGTGACCTCACGCGCGCCCTTCCACACACGCCCGCGACACCCATACCGCCTTTATCGCTGTTGACGCCGCACCGCACACCCCTTCGCAACGAGTTAACAGCCATCATGCCCTATGGCTACATGGCTTGCGTGACGCGAGTTGCGTCATTGGATGTTCGCGGCTCGCGACTCGGCGGATGCGCCTTTGTAACGCTGACTCAGCATGCTGGTAATGAGCAGGAACACAATGATGCCATCATGCTGCATGAAGTTCATGCACGAGGGACACCGTGCAACAGGGTGCCTCACGCATATCTCGTCCACCGGCCTGCAATAACGTGGTACCAACTCAGGCAATGGGAGCTACAGCCGAACATAAAGTACCAAACATACACGCCACCGGCCCCTGTGCTCGGTCGCCGGCCTCAGCTCGGCGAACGACAAGCAGCAAACAGCAGTCACCTTCAGGCGTTCACGTGCTCGACTCCGTGTCGTATGTTCGGTATCGTACCGGCGCAATATTATTCTGTGGCGCTTGTCGGCGTCCCCACAAGGGACCACGGTGGACCCAGCACAAGTATACAGACGTCCTATTGTGCTGATTGCTGTGTTGTGTGGCCTTCGTCACAAAGGTGAGCGGGTTGCGTATGTGCCGCACAGGCTTCATCCTCTATGCGTGTGGTTCCTGTCGCCTGCCTGCATTTTCTGTTGCATGCGTGCGCAGTTGCACGCCACGCCATGCGACATGTACCCTCTGCGGGTGACTTGACTTGACACATCTCTCTCTCTCTCTCTCTCTCTCTCTCTCTCTCTCTCTCTCTCTCTCTCTCTCTCTCTCTCTCTCTCTCTCTCTCTCTCTCTCTCTCTCTCTCTCTCTCTCTCTCTCTCTCTCTCTCTCTCTCTCTCTCTCTCTCTCTCTCTCTCTCTCTCTCTCTCTCTCTCTCTCTCTCTCTCTCTCTCTCTCTCTCTCTCTCTCTCTCTCTCTCTCTCTCTCTCTCTCTCTCTCTNGGCAGCAATGGCGTCCTCAGCCAAGGTGAGCGCAGCGTTGCTGCTGGCGGCGCTGGTCGCCCTGTCCGCCCTGGCCTCTCCCGCCACCGCCACATGCGGCAGCACCTGCAACACCGGCTGCACCGGCGCCGGCACACCCTGCAAGAACTGCCAGGTGCATCTCTTGCTTGATTTGTGCATATCTCTCCATTGCGCAGTTTGCGTACCTGTCCCCCCCACCCTGGTTGACTTGAAGTCACTTGTGAAAATGCACACGTTCTCGCACCCTAGGCGGCAACAGTGTACGTGTGCAAGCCGTCCACGTGCCCAGCCAGCGCCTCCGTCCCCGCCTACGGCTCCTGCACCCCCGCGGACGGGTAAACAGCGGGTGTGGTGGTGGTTGTGGTGGTTGTGGTTGTTGTGGAGCTTGTGATCATGCGTGATGTCTCTGTCTCACATTCAGATGCGGTAAGAGGCTGTACTGCCCCCTCTTCGTGCGTGTCCGGCACGGCATGCAATGGCACATCCACGTCGCCCGGCGTGTGCGTGCCGCAATGCCAGGGCAGCTGCTCCATCTCCATCACCGGCACCAACGGCGTCAAGGTGGGTGCATGTGCGTCACATTCAAGGGGTGTCTTCCATGCACTTGACGCAACCTGTTGTTGCGTTCTTGCAGGTCAGCATTGCCGGCCAGTGCGGTCTGACTGACCCCTTTGCCTCCACGGGTGGTGCCGTCACCTCCGCCAAGGGCAGCTGCCCTGCGGGCACTGACTGCAAGTGCTATGTCGACACCTATGCACCGTCATGTAAGTATTGCGCACATGTACAATTAACACCCACCCAGGAACGTCCACACACCAACATGCCTGTGTGCCTGTGTCTGGCAGTGTGCTCGGCATCCCCCAAGGGCCAGTGTCGCGGCGGAAAGTGTGGCTGTTTCATCACCAAGCCAGGCACCCAGACTTGTGACGCCGCCAACTTCCTCTACTACCATTCCACGGACACCTTCCAGGTGGGCGAACACTAAACAAGTTGTTGCTGTCGAGGTCGGTGGGCATGTTGGGGTGGTGGTGCTGTCACTGACACTGTGTTGTGTTGGCGTGTGCAGTCGGGTGGTTGCCAGGAGAACAACTGCAACGCCTTCGTGAAGCAGACGCTGGGCACCAGCTATGAGGCTAAGTGCTGCGCGAATTGCGGCTAAGAAAGGAAGGAAGTAGCAATCAGCGAGTGGATAGACGATGGCCATCAAGTTGTGTGCAGTTGTGTCTTTAGACCAGTAGATTGTACCCCCCCCCCCCCCCCC